>SNQN01001290.1:31190-56050 GCA_008642245.1 Bassia scoparia
TGATGTCCTCGTCGGGTTTCCAGAGCTCAGTTTTCCCAGCCTTGAAGTCTCCTAGCAGCTTAGCTCTAGTCTTAAAGGTGTAATAGCCAGCAGCATCAAGAACTTCGAACTTCTTCTTCCTGGTATATTTGGCTAACTCCTTGCAGCGAGCCTTAAGGTCGAGGATCTCTTGAGCATCTTTCTGTATCTTCTCAGCTACTTCTTCTCGACCACTGTAAAGGCCTCTAGTTGCTTCTCGATAGAAGACATGTAGTCGTGAGCAGCWGGGAAAAGGAGTTGATCCAAATAACGAGTAATTGACGAAGTCCCATCCACAAATTAAATTGCASAAGTTCTCAGGAAGAGTCAGCGTCACCTTTTTCGTCAAAACTGGAGGAGGGAAATTGACAATGGGTAAGACCGACGTCTTAACCGTAGGAGGAACCTCGATAGAAGAATTGACAGTTCGACGACGAGACTGGCGATGACGATGAAGGTCGTCGGCAGAAGGGGCAAGGCCACTTGAGCTCCTTTTGTTGGTCTCACTGGAGTTCTTGTCTAGATGGAATGACAAAATTTACAAAGCAAAAAACGAAGGAGGAACATAAAAACAGACGAGCCAAAAGAAAATGAAGAAAGCCATACCAGAAGCCATTTTGGAATTAGAGAGGGTTGCACTACTATCCTCAGGCTCAACAGCGGCAGAACTTGAGTAGCGGAGCTTCCTGGCAGCGGCACGGGCAGATSTGCTGGACAGATGAAAARTCGTAGCAACAACAGATGGAGAATGTAGACGTTTCTTATCGCTGGGGGCACCGAGGGAATTATGTCGAAGCTCCCTTAAGACCGGTAATGACCTATCTTTAGCACGAATCTGGAGGATCAAGTYGTACRGATCCTCACTACGTGGATTGACAGGGAGTGCGAGATAAGACGCGTCTACAATAAAAACAAAAAGGAATGAGCAACATTAGCATAAAGACAGCCAACCGAAGTGATGCATGACAAAGGACACACACTTTTAACCTAGACCTCGGGGAAATGGTTATCATCAAAAATAAGGGAACTCTTTTTGACAAAGAAAAAACTATTTTCGCACCCCTTATCCAGTAAGAGATCTCAATTAAATCAGATTCTTCTCCTTTGCGAGGAAGAAGGGTATTCTAAGCTCGGCGAAGCCGGTGCTTCTTTGCCGGTCTCGACTCTCATAACAAAACCCTAAATTCACCAATCCCAACTCATGAAACACATTCTTCCTACTTTCCACTAAAACTCTCTAAGGACCAAGAGAAGCTCACACGGAGGATGATTGACAATGGAATGTTGTACAGCTGATCAAGCGACTGAGTTAGAGGACAAAAGGAAGAAGAATGGCCAATTTTTGAAAGGGTATTCGTAGCAGCAATATCCCACTAATCGGAATCTGCTCTGACATAGAATAGGAGCAAAGATCTCAGCAAACTAAAAGCCTCAAGTTGGACGCTGTTTTAGTTTGTAATAATGCTTGGGTATTGTATACTAGGCCAATCTCCTTAGGTTTACATTATTTGAGTGTTAGTGAAGTTTTAGAGTTTTTAATGAATTTAAACTAGTTTAAGAATTGCAACATTTGAACATTTGGCCTAAGACAAAGAAAGTGAGGAAGAAAAAGACTTTGGGCAATCCATTGCGAATGGGCATCTTTCAATACTGATATCATCAAATAATATGATATTGAAGTGATTAAGTTGGAGGTTGTAGCGACTTCCGAGCTTCCAACAATCGGCTTAATGCCTATTTTCATCAAAATTGGAGAGTATGCTTCTTTATCCGAGGTGGTCAGTCTGAGCGTCGAACTCAGAGCATTCTGCATACTGTTATGGAGTTCACGGTTTCTTTAGCCTCATATGCTAAGACCTCACACCCTTTGCTTTCCAGCACTGTTTGTGCCGACACATATCAATCACTTGCACCTTGTACTTGTTGTTTTTGACTCGGTTGCTTCTTTTTGCACTTATCAAGCTTTGTAGTCTTCTACTTCTGCTCTTCCTCTTAACATAGCTCTTAATGAGCTTTCAGGATACGCTTGTAAAATACTTTACCTTTAGCTTTAGTTTGAGTTTAAATTCTAAGGAGTGCTAACGGGCGCAGGGCGTCAACTGGTCGGAACGGGTCCGGTCCTCTACTCCGGTTGGTATCACCAGGGCGACCTCGGTTTGTACTGCTTAGAATTGAATTCTTTCTTGCCTTTTGCATATGATTATGCCTGGAGTTGTGGTCGTTTATTACCGAATGCAAGTAAAAGAAAAGTCGGGCACCGACTTCTTGGGGAAGCTGCGGACCCGATAAAAGCCGTTGGCATTATAAATTTGCACATACCAAGGCGAGACTCCATGTTAGGCAGCAGCTCGTGCAAACGCAAGTCTTGGATTAAAGGAAAAGGTACAGGGCTGAATAAGTAGTTGCTACAGGCGTTGGGTCTAACGATTTCTTCCGGGTCTAGGCGGCTCTACTCAGTTTGCGAGTTACTGTCCAATAAGCAAACAGTTCCGTTTTAAAACCTAAACATGCCAGTTTTAGCGGGTTTGTTTAACGCAGAAAAACTGATCAAATAGTGTCTAGTTTTGTTGTGGCATGTGTTGTTGATTGTATTACGGTGTACGCCTATATGCTGTTCATCCATACGTTGTTTATTCGGTTGAGAAACAATTGCAGGTCTTCGTTAAAGACGCATATTTAAAGAAAGTGGCATTTCATATGAGAGATTCCTAGCTCTGTGCGGGTCTTAGTGGACGGACGTTGATGCACGGAGCCGTGTTGACTAACCGTCATAGGCAATGGTGGAGTTCCTTGAACGTCATTATTAGAGAGTTTGTAAGATCGCTGCCTTCCATTGGGAGATCCTCTTCTGAAAAAGTATTGGAGGGGAGCATACAATGCCTACCATGACTAATGCAATCAATTGCTCAGGAGTGTGTCATTATGGCACATTCATCGTATGACTCCTTGGACAGAGCCCACTATGAGTATGCCATATGTTCCGCATCTTAGCCTGTCTATCTTCCCTTATTCAAACTGTTGATATGAGATTCTCTTTCCTTGGGGGAGGAGGAAAGGTCGAGGCGTGTCGATCATTGAGCATATAGCCGGAGTTGGTAAGGAAAGTCGTTGCGTCTCGCCGACCCTAGTGAGAACCTGAACCTCTTAGACTTGGGGGAAGGTGCTGGATCCATAGAGGGCTCAACAGACTGCGTTTTCCTGTGAAGGCTAGTGCTCGAAAGTAGTTTGACACCCCGTTAAGTAACATTTTCGTCATCACTTCCATATAGCCCTACGTGATGGAAGAGGCGTGGTATGATAGTTCAATTGGTGAATGAGAGTGTAGGATCGAAAGAATCCTCACTCTTACTGTATGGTACTTGGGCATCAATGTTTAGAGTTTGAGAGAAAAGGGGAGACGGCCACTATCTATCAAGTCTTGGACTGCTTCCCTCAATGTACGACATTCATCAGTGTCATGGCCATGTCCTCTGTGGTACTTGCAAAATATATCTATGCTCCATTTTTGGGGCCTTTTCTCCAAATAAGGATTAGGAGTAGTGCCTTTTGGAGTAATGAAGCCAATTGCCTTGAGGTGCTCAAGGGCTTGGGCATAGGGCATGCCTAACTTAGTGTATTTGCGCTTGTTGCGAATTGTAGGTGCCTTCACCATAGTTTTGCTTTTAAGAGAATCATCGATCCTCTTCATTTTGTTCATGTGAGAAGCGATGACCTCCACCATATTGGTTGTTGGCTTTGGTTCAGTGTCATTCTCGCCAATTGATCCTTGCAAACTGTTGTCTGAAGAAGCCATTTCCCCTTCGAATAGAACTCAGTCTACATAGTGCTTAAGGATGCCATGGATCACTTCCTCAAGAATTTCGAGGACCTGGGTGTTGGACTTCTCTATCTGAGCGACTCGGGAAGCCAATGAGTTGTGGGTCTCATTTAAATCAGCTAAAGTCAAGTCCATTCGAGTGTCTTCACTATCCATTAGTGCAATGTGTTGATTGACGGAGTGCTGCTTGAAAATCGTGTAACAAGCCMTGTGTCTCCGAGCTCAAACCGTTGGTGTCTACCATGTTTGCACATGGACAAAAAAATTTAAGTTCCATATCGAATCAACCTGTGATGCAATGCATGTCTTAGGGGTGATCATTCCCTTGCCTATTGACTGACCCCAAAATGTAAAAGTGCATGAACGTCGGAGATTTGCCTTTCACCTTTTATTTTCATTTTTTTTCCTTTTTTTGTCACTATTTTTTTGTATTTTTTTGTATTTTTTTTGGTTTTTTTGCTTCTCTTTTTTTTAAAAGGCGAAGTTCAAAGGTCTGACGTCCGTTTACAATTGCATGACTCAACAAAGACGTAACGCCTAATGACTCTAATTTACAACCATTTCGACATTACGACACCTAAGGAATGATCACCTTGCTATATGTTGACTGTTACATGACTCGTCGACTTATTTGTTATGTATGCAAAGCTAGGGTCCTTAGTCTAAAAGCACGTAGCACGTTGTCACACTAGCATGAACCTTATATGCAAAATGAAAAACAAAAGTCCAGCCACCTAGAGTCAATTGCTACGTTATCGAACAGGTCGGTCCGGGTGTCCAAGAGGGTCCAAYGACTAGGCTCAGAACGGTCMTTAACACATCCAACCCGTTGTGATGATCAAACGAGGTCTAAACCATTACGGCTTTGTAGGGCATGCAGCYGCGCGTCATGGTGGGGATGGGCATCAAGCTTAAGAGTTGGTTACATAGGTAGTGCACCAACGCCAATCTTGACCGAGCCCCCCTGGTCTTGTCTCAACTGTAGAACACACTTATCTGAGACGTGTTTCCTAGAAAACGAAAACTCAGTGCCAACGACCTAAGTCCCGTGCAATGCAGGATGCCTAACACAGTGCCGTCTTAAGGACGCCGAAATTGCATAAAAATTTGAGTATTGTCCACACATCACTAAATGTAAAAGATTTAGTAAATTCCCTAATGAAGTCGCCAGAAAACTGTACGGGCGCCGGGGCGTCAMCGGRCCGGATYGRGTCCGGTCCCTCTGCTCCAGGGGGTACTATTTAATGGCGGCTCGATTTGTTTGCTAGAATTGAATTCTTGCCTTTTTCTTATTGTAAGTATGCCTGGAGTTGTGTGTTTATACTCGAAATGAGTCAAGAAAGTCGCCACCGCACTTCTTTCGAGAAGCTTCGGAACCTGGTTTAAGCCTAGCCATAATTGCATAAAGCAAGGCGAAGGACTCCATGTTAGGTCGTGCCAGCTTAGGATAGGGACAAGGGTAGGGCAAAGTAGTGCATAGCCCCCCCCCCCCCCCCCGCGCATCTAGAGGGCTCTACTCAGTTATTGCGAGTTCATTGTCCAAAAGGCAACAACAAACATGTTTCCGTTTAAACCCTACACATGCAAAGTTACTAGGCGGGTTGTTTAACAGAAAACTATGCAAATAGTGTCTAGTTTGTTGTGGCATGCGTTGTTAATTCCGTATTCCGAGAGCCTAATGCCAGTTGTCCATAGTTATCTTATTATGCGTGAGAACACGAAATTTCCGGTCTTTGTTAAATCATATTAAGAGTGTGAGACAAGCATGCAAGCACTGTGCGAGGAATTGAAAATTCTGCTTAAGGTTGCTTTTAATTGAATTGCCAAGTTGTTATAAGTCAATACATGCAAATTTACATAGAAAGTCAAATTTCTAACAAGCATGCCAAAGGGAGTTAGAGTTGAGACGTTGGCCTCAAACCTACCTCGCAACACGATGTCGAAGGCCAAGGACGTAGCTTTGGACCCTTAGGACCCTTAGAACCTCCTAGATCTAATTCAAAAAAGTGTGCTTTGAATGTGTTTATGTGTGTATGAGAGAGTATGTATGTGAAAGAGGAGTTGTATGGACGTGTGTGTTAGAGAGGAGAGAGAGAGAGAGAAGCAAATGCATATGGGTCATAAAGTCTCCCAAATGGCCGTGGGGTGTTGTAATTATAGGCAAGGACCAAAAAAGGAAGGATTTTGGGCGTAATTACGCCCAAAACTTGGCGTAATTACACCCAACCTACGCGTAATTGCGCCCAACTCGCGGTAATTGCGCCCAGGTTTTTCCTCTTTTCTAGTCCAAACTTGCCTAGTTTAGCTTATTTTTTCGGTTTTGTTTTTGGTAAAAAATTGATTTCTGCCTAATCGATGCTCAAGAGTGCGTGAGAAGCTAGGCGATGAATGTGGACATCTTTGGGAGGAAGCCACGGCAACGGAAGGTTCCGGAAGGTTTCGTATCGGTCGGTTTGTGTTTTGCTTAAGAATTTCATAAATATTAAACCATAAATCGAAAACAAATGGAAAAAATATGTAAAATTCTTGTGAAGTATAGTATTTTGTGTCAAAATTTCGTGAATTTTAAGCTGTTTTGATAATTCCAATAATTATTGCAAAATTAATTAAATTATCGGAAGCTTCGAAAAAAACGCAAAAATGCTTAGAAAAATTCAGACAAATCCTGAAAAATTCTAGAAAAATGTCTAAAAATAAGTTAAAATTATTTGAAAAATAACACTTACTTTTTGAGGTGCTAAATGCCTGGAAAAGGTGCTGGTGTAAGGGACTTGCCTTTTCTAAGGCCTGTTAGGTGTCCTAACTCTCGATTTGACTTGTGTGTTACAAGGGGTGTCTTATCATTGGCTGTCTTTGGCTAGGGACAAATGTGGCATCTACAGTTAGAATTAGGGTATTACGCTTAGCTTTAATTATTTGAGGAGTCTTCACTTGTTTGGAAGTGAATAATACGTTGATTAAAGATCACAAAATAATTGAGTAAAAACTAAAGTAAATTCAATAAGTAAACCTATTTTGAGCTAATTTCACCGGACCTATTTTAATTTCTTAATTATTTTCTGTTCAGATTACTTTCACCATAAACCCCCCCATTCTGTTCTTCATGTTTAATAAATGAAAGTATTACTCAGCTTAAATGGATGAAATAGCCATGACATCACCTTTGTTCCCCGTCTTCGATAGCCCCCGCTCTTACTACACGGGGTTTTATTTGTCTTAGAGACCGCTTAAAAACCTCTTCGTGACAACTCGGAAGGTACCAAGGAACATATCAACTTAGGGTTATTTATTAAGGAGGAAGGGAAACGGTGGATGGGATCGTGGGAATGACATTCTTGGTCCGCACCATTTTTGAAGAACAGTGAAGAAACAATGGCAAAGAAAAAGCGAAAGGAAAGATGAAGGGGAGATGAAGGGGCAAAGCAGAAGAAAAGAGAGAGAAGAAGTTACCTTGATATGGTTGAAACCGAATGGCAAATGTAAGTTATAAAGAGAAGGCAAGCATTTATAATGTGATTTGACARGGAAGATGAAGAGCTTTAAAAATCCTAAGGCAAATGAGTTCCTGCCTTAGAATTTTTAGGGGATATTGTTGGGCCACGAATTATCCAACCTAACAAGACAATTTAAGTCCAGAAGAAGAAAAGCCCAAAGAAGGCAAGCCCAGCAGTTACAAAGTCAAAACAAAGAGAAGAAGTTAGCCATATTCAAAGCAATAATAAGGACCGTTGTTAGACATTACAAGTAAGCCATTGCAAATCGTAATCAAATCAGCCATAAAGGCGCGCAAATCAAGGATGTACATTAAAAGAGTGTAACTGTCGTGTTGGAATGTATGTATATATAATATAATACCTTGTACGGATACGCASAAGTAACCATACTCAATACTTGAATAATATGAATCCTTAGTTCTCTAATTTGTTCAATTTCAATTCTTTAWTCTRTTCTTTTAGCTTCAATARTGAAAATCTTGTTATTCTTACTTAGGCTAATTTTTGGTTAAACATCGAGGCGGGGATGRGGATAAAATTTATACCCACGACGGGGATGGGGACAGAGACGAGGATGGGGATTGAATTATTAGATGGAGATGGGGATGGGAAATGCAATACTCGCCTCGCCCCGCCCCGTTTGCATCCCTATGAACAAGTAAGYTAGCAACCCTAATCAACCCTTCAATCCCTTGAAATGATTGAATTAAGGCAATCTCTCCCGCATCAAGCCTTGGGTGGCCCAAACTAATACAAAATATGATCAAGAAGCCACAATTTAGGGGAAATAGGATGATGAATTGAGTTTAATATATCATTTTGGCATCAATCAAGCATAGTTGGGCTCCCTGACTACCTAGGCTATGAAACTACTCAAAAAACATGATTAAAAACATTAAACCAACAAATTCATWGCTAGAAAACCACAAAGAAGCCATGAATTCTCAAGTAATAAAGCAAAAATAAGGTATTGAATTTCTACTTCAAATCACACAAAAAATCAAGAAAAAGCATACCAAAATGATCACAAACTACGTAAGATTAAATATATCAACAAAAGAAATCAAAATTGAAACTCAAAAACAAAACCATAAATCTTGGCAAAACGAAAAAWGGCAAAGAACATGAATTAAACTTACTAAAAACTAAAAACAAATGCTACTAATAAACTCATCTTGAAAAATTGGATGGAATTGAAATAAGAATTGSAAGATTTGGTTAAGTATTGAAGATTCTACAATCATATTTGTGAAGAAAAACTTAAACTTTCTCTCTCCTAAAATTAAGAACAAAGAACGAAGAAGATGATGAAATTGAAAGAAAAATCAAAAATTGCAATCTAACGAAAATGAAATTCTAAAACTCCAGACAAATTTCTGAATAATTATAAGTTTGCCATTACTAATATAACATGTGCCTAAATATAATCCCAAAAGTCAAACAGAGACCAAATCAAACTCAGTCAACAGGCTAGGCAAGGGCCCAGGCGAGGGTGCGCAAATCGTGGCGAAAGCTCGTCGTTGCTTCTGACTCGGGTTAGG
This sequence comes from Bassia scoparia, assembly GCA_008642245.1. Lineage (NCBI taxonomy): Eukaryota > Viridiplantae > Streptophyta > Magnoliopsida > Caryophyllales > Amaranthaceae > Bassia > Bassia scoparia. The sequence continues at coordinate 40,061 of SNQN01001290.1, forward strand.
AAAATGGAAAGGAGGGAGACGCGGGCTTGTCGTAGCCACTACCTACAGGAGGAAAAAGGAGGAGAGTGAGGCGTGGGCTTGCCGTAGCCACGACCTGAAGGAGGAAAAAGAGAGAGGGAGGCGTGGGCTCACTTCCCTAGGCGCATCCCTGGCACGGGCTCGCCTGCCTAGGCGTAGGCCTGGCACGGGCTCGCCTGCCTAGGCGTAGGCCTGGCACGGGCTCGCCTGCCTAGGCGTAGGCATGGCGCGGGCTCTCTTTAGGTTTTTGCCTACAGCTTTGTTACCTAACTTCGATGGCCATAACTTCGCACTCGGTGCTCAGAATGCAGCATATAATATAACTTCACCTGCAAATTCAAAGTGTATTTGCAGAAAGATATGGCTCAATAAGAAGGTGTTAGGGTACAAAAAAGCAACGCTTTAWAGCACAACCCTTGCAAATAAAACCAYACCAACTTGTAACTAAGCACATTACTATCAAATACATACCATGGTAGATTGTAACAACACACAACACTTGTAATTGAGTGCAATAGAATAGAAATAAGGAGAAAGTGAGCTAAAAACCTAAGAAAACCACTAAAAACACAAACTCCACAAAACTATACAAAGTAAAAAACTAACCAAAAGGCTAGTGAAATGATCTCGAAAACACACAAAATGGCCAAACAGAAGAGAATAAGTGCCCAATGTACCATTTTTGGCATTATCAACTCCCCAACTATTACCTTTGCGCGTCCTCCGACGCAAGCATAAGAAAAGAAAGAAAGAAAAAGAAAGAAAGAAAAACTAAACACTAACTCACTTTCGTAGGAATCACGATCACTTTTAGCAACTAGTGACAAGCCCTCAAACCCCAAGTCGCCTAGGAGGACGACGTTGGTCTCGCGTGAGGGTTTGCTAGGAGAAATCCAGAACTCCATAAATAAAAGGAGCCAAGGCAACAGGTTTTCAAAAACACCAAGGAAACATAAGTGGAAAAACAAAAAAAAAAGTGAAATGTGAAACAAAACAAAGCATAAGGATGTCCCCCAAGTAGGAGTCAAGCAAGCATCAAAGAAATATCACGAAGTGTATGCAACTTAGCAAAGCTTGCATGAAATTGAGCCAATCCACTCTCATCCTCTCTCCAAGGCTACTTTCCCCGGCCTCAAGTCAAACCAAGTTTGGTGACAACTCAAAATGCAAAGAAAGGACATAAAGAAAGATCGAGAGTACTCAATATTGTGTTGAGGCACATCGCACTTAGACATCGAAAATGACACGAGGTACATGTGACTCCCTCCGCCTTTTGTGACTCAACTCCCAAAGTGAAAGGSCTTATAAGGTTGTAATGTTGGCAATGGGTAGGTGTGGAMAAATGCATATGGCTTGTGGTGGTAATCTTAGCAAGTGGAGTTTACATCAAACCAAAACTTTTTAGGGAAAATTGCCCCAACTCTCATCAACTCACACACTTTGGGAGGCAAGCTCCTTTTTGCTCTTGCTTGCTTCCTCCCATCTCACATTTCCAAACTTAAACTTTGAGACTTATTTCCCTTTATGTGCTTTTATTAACATTTTTTGCATTTTTTTCTTTTCTTTTTTTGTTTGTTTTTATTGTTTTTTTCTTTGTGCACTTGGAAATTTACTTTAACTTTACTTTCATTACTAATGCATCACTCAACAAATTTAGAACTCTTGAGGCTTTATACACTTAGCCTTTTTACAAACAACCAGCCACAATCCACTTGATTCCTAAGGGTCAAAGCATGTGAAATTTGGCATAGAGCTACATATCGTGGCTAACAAAAGAGTAGAAGTTGAAGGGGTTGCAAATGTACACATAAACCCAAAATAATTCTTAATTATGTAAGTGGAAAAACAAAGAAAAATAGCACATGAAAAATGAGAAATTAATTTATCCCAAACCCAAAATGAATGCCTTATCACACCTTGGGTAGTTCGGTCTAGGCCTCAGAAAAATCACAAGCGAATAGCAAGACTAGGACTCTAATGCGAACACTCAATTTTTTTGGATTGATGACTTTTGTGCTTACTTGGCTCTAAAAGAATCACACCCTCACATGGTTCAAATTCAATCAAAAACCACCAAGCATGGTCTCATGTAATCGATTGAGCTACACCCGGCTTGGCCAATAGGCTCGCCACTATGMATAGACTGAATGGCTTACTAAATAGCTTGCCATCAAAAAGATTCCTAGGATTTAAGTTTCATAACTCAAATTTCGAAAGGGAGGTGTGAATTTYGAAGGGAAAGCGAGTTGCTCAAAACTCAAATTCCATCCTTATTCCAAACCAATGGAAAAAACATAATTTTACATTCTTTGCCTTGAGTAAAGAAAAAAGAAAAGAAAAGAAAAAGAAAGTGGAAGGGAAAGAGAAAGAAAGGAAAAGCAAAGGATAATGAAAATGTTTTTGGCCTTTTTGCATTTTTCGATATTTTGTAGTTTTTTCCAACTTCGCAATAACAAAGACACAAAAACACACAAAGCAAACATAAATACAAGCAACAAGCCAAAAATTAGATCCTAGGAAAAAGRAGAAAMTTGGAGCTATGGTTCACACTAATTCTTATCATCCCCTCATCAATTTCGAAAATCAACTTGACYGAAATCAAGGACACTACAATAAACCACAACGAGAATCATCAACCTCCGTGCAAACAATAAATGTAAATCCCCATAGGGACAACCCCTACGACACCGCAAGCACATAAATCCCAAGAATAGTATCTCCAAGTATAAAAGAAATTTCCTAGAATCTAACACACAAGTTGCAATAAATAAAGAGGAGTTAGAGGAAACTTACAAAGCCGCATCCATACCAATATCAAAGCACTAAAGCCCACAAAATCGGGCTCACATCCAAAACTTGCGACTCAAAAGAGTTTCCACTAAAAGCAAAAGCCTCCCATCCAACTAGAATGAAACTTTGTCCAGGAGTTCAAAAATAAGAAATGAGGGGAGGATAATAAAGGGAATAAGTACAAAGTATAAAGTTCAAAGAGCTAATATCAATATGTCCTCCAACTCCAAAATATAAGCTCCAAAGAATAAAGTCTTGAGCAAAATATTAGCCAAGTGACCAAACCAAAAGAAAATAAATAAGTACCCAAAATCAAATACAAATAACACATTACTACAAGCATGCACTCAAAGAAAAGAAGGAAGAGAGATAGAGAAGGATAAAGAAAGGCCTAAGCCCTCAGGGTGCCTCTCAAAAGTGCTTCTTTAACGCCACTATCTTGAGGYAACCTCCCCTTTAGGGAGGATCAAACACATGAAACACTTGGACCCTTTGGGAGATTTGAGCATCATAGTAAGGCTTGAGATGATGGCCATTGATTTAAATGAGAAATCATGCCCTTTGTTCTAAAGCTCCACTACTCCAAATGGGTGCACCTCCTTGACTTCAAATGGGCCYAACCACATTGACTGGAGCTTGCCCGAAAAAAATCTTAGTCTTGAGTTGAAAAGTAGAAACCTTGTTGCCGGGTTGGAACTCCTTTGTTTTAATCTTCTTACCATGCCACTCTTTCATTCTTGCCTTGTATGTGCTGGCACAATCATAGGCAACCAAACGAAGCTCCTCTAGTTTATGGAGGTCCAAAAGCCTCTTTTCTACTACACTTGCCAAATCGAAATTAATTTCCTTGATAGTCCATTGAGATTTATGCTCGATTTCGATCAACAAGTGGCATGCCTTGCCATACACAAGCCGATACGGGGTAGTTTCAATAGGAGTCTTGAAAGAGGTTTTATAAGCCCAATAAAGCATCATCTAACTTGTCTAACCAACCCTTCCRGTATCTAGAAACCATTTTCTCAAGGATGTTCTTTATTCGCCGTTTGAAACCTCCACTTGGCCACTTGTTTAAGGATGATAAGCTAGGCCAACCTTTTGGTKAACTCCATGCTTCTTGAGAAGTGCCTTGAAAGCATTATGATCAATGTAGGAAYGACCATCACTAAGGACCGCCCTAGGAACTCCAAATCTCGAAAATATGACCTTTTTAAGCATCCTCATAGCCACCTTGTGATCATTAGTAGGTGATGCAAGAGCCTCCACTCACTTCAAAACATAGTCAACGGCTACAAGTWTATATATGTGTTTCCCCTTGAAGAGGGAAAAGGACCCATGAAATCGATGCCCCAAACATCGAAAACCTCAAGTTCCAAAATAGCATTTTGGGGCATTTCGTCTCGCTTAGAAATATTTCCGGTCCTTTGACACCTATCGCAAGTAGTCACAAATTTCAAAGCATCATAGAAAATGTGCGGCCACCAAAAACCTAAGGCCAAAACTTTCCTAGCCGTTTTGTCCAGCCCCAAGTGTCCTCCACTAATCCCGGAATAGCACATCTCAAGGACTCCATTGACTTCTATTGGCACACATCTCCGGATGAGCTTGTCTACTCCTCTCTTGAGCAAAATCGGATTTTCCCATAGATCCCTAATCACCCTAAAAATTAWACTACTCACTCATTTTGCAATTAATCAATAAAATAATAATCAGGGAAAACAAGATTAAAAGCAAGTTCTTTMTGAAGTATCATGATCGGGAAGTTAATATGCTAAAGTTTCTTCCTTGCCTTCTCAAATCCTTTCCATCATTGCTCAGTCTTTATGTGCTAATTACATGGTTGATTTTCATAATTCACTAAAATGTTKTACAAAAGTAATTGCTATAGAATAGGTACAAGCATTTTCTGAAGAACTGTTTCCAGTGTAATTGACCAAACTAAGCATGGTACCTTTTGAGTTAATCTGCATTCCATATGTTGGGCAACTCAGTGCCATCAAGCTCCATGAGTCTATATGTTCCGGCGATGCTTTGATAATGGATCTGATATGGCCCCTCCCAAGTAGCTGAAAACTTTCCATGAATACTAGCCTTTTGGACTGCACTAGACTTTCTCAAAACTAGGTCACCAACTGCAAGTGGTCTTTGCTTGATTCTTCTGTTGTAGTATTTGGCCACTCGCTAAGATCTTGTTAGATTCGTCTCAATGCTTAGTTTTTTATTTTCATTTTTTACGTATTTTTTTTAATAAAATGTAGTGAAAGATATGAAAATTTAGACAAGTGCATTGAAAAGTGTGCAAAAAGGAAACGTAACAAACTTTTTGACGAGGGCGTATATAGTTTGTCACTCCGGTCATCATTAGAATACGAAGTATTAAGTTGTTAAGCAAGGTCGTTAAATCGTACACCTTAATTAGCAATAAGCAAAAATAAATAAATAAATAAATAAATAAATAAATAAATAAATAAATAAAGTTCTTATTATATATATGATTATATATGTTGAGTAGGTAAGGGGAAAAGAAATTTCGTGTTGATGATAAATTATTATTATTGTCAAATTGAAACAATTCAATAATTGAAGTAATTAGCAGCCTATTTCAAACCAGATCTAATCCTTTCAACATTGGATAACAAACTTAGAAGAAGAATTATCTAATGATTAGCTCATTTTTKTCATGCATGTTTTTAATAACTAGCTAACATACAAAAAGAAGGATCCAATTTAATGGTCATAGTGCTRACTACTATATTTGAGCTAGTAATCCTAGTATCAGCATGAGCCAATTTGCTTCACATGCTAGTTGGTTTAATCATGACCATTTACAATTTACAATCATACTCACTTCAATTTATATGTAATTTGTTGCATTCTCAACTATATTTCATACACGTTGAAGTTTAGCCAAAAAGGGAGCAAGTGTAAGTTAAGTTCAAACCTRATTCAATCATTTGCTTCCCTTTGGATTTTCCTTTTCATGTTCCTTAAATATTCCGGAAGRATAATTTTCGTAGCAAGGTAGTTGGCAATATCCGCATACCAAGGAAGTTTGTCATCACTAGTGCTCAAAGCGTAAAGTGTCTCTCCTTTCAATTCATCTCCAATGGAAGGTCATCAAAATCATATACCCCTCGCTCAAGTCTAGACAAATGATTCGCAGCGTGATTTTCGGCTCCTTTCTTATCTCGTATCTCCACATCAAACTCTTGTAGGAGCATCAACCAACAGATCAACCATGATTTTGCATCTTCTTATTGATCAAGTACCGAATGGCCACATGATCGGATCGGTATAGACAATTGTTTTGGACCCGATKAAATAGCTTAGTCTTGAAATTTCTCAAATGTATGCACCACCGCTAAGAATTTTTTTTCCGTTATCGTGTAATTCCTTTGGGTGTCATTCAACATCTTGGACATGTAGTAAATCACATATAGCTTTTGTCCTTCCTTTGCCCAAGGACCGCTCCAATTGCCCCATCACTAGCGTCACATATCAACTCAAAAGGTAAAGTCCAATCTAGGGCTTGAACTATTGGAGGCGAGATTAGAGCCTTTTTGAGGAGATTGAAAGCTTGTAAGCAATTCACATCACACTTGAACTCGAAATCCTTGTGAAGAAGGGAACTTAGAGGTTTGGCAATTTGAGAGAAATCTTTGATGAATCACTTATAAAACCTTGCATGGCCAAGAATGGATCTCACACCTCTCACATTTATTAGGATAGGAAGTTTCTCGATCACTTTCACCTTAGCTTCGTCAACTTCAATCCCTTTATGCATATGAGATTTTGTGCCCAAGCACTATTATTTCCTCCACCATGAAGTGGCATTTCTCCCAAATTCCAACATCAAATTTGCTTTTTCGCATCTCTCCAGGCACCTCTCCAAATTTTTCAAGCAATCCTCATACGAACTTCCTCCCACCGAGAAATCATCCATGAAAACCTCTATGTTGCCTTCGATCATATTACCAAATATGCTCATCATGCATCGTTGAAATGTACCTGGAGCATTATAAAGACCAGAGGGCGTAAGTCTATAGGCAAATGTCCTATAACGACATGTAAATGTAGTCTTTTCTTGGTCATTCGGGTTGATTAGAATTTTAAAAAACCCGAGTAACAATCCAAGAAACAGTAGTACCTATGTTTGGTTAGTCTCTCAAGCATTTCATTAGTCTATAAAGCGGAGTGGGAAAAAGGTCCTTGTTGGTGGAGGCATTCAATTTTTGGTAATCTATACACATCCTCCACCCGAAAACAACCCTAGTTGAGACGAGTTCACCCTTCTCATTCTCAACTATGGTCATTTTCCCTTTTTGGAGACCAAATGAATCAGGGCTACCCACCTTGAGTTTTTAATTGGGTAAATAATCCCAACTTCAAGTAATTTGGGTATCTCTTTCTTGACAACCTCTCCCATTGAAAGGTTCAACTTGCGTTGCCTTTCAACGAAAGGTTTTGCTTCCACCTCTAAGTCTATGTTGTGCATACATAGGATAGGGCTAATACCCTTCAAGTCCTCAATTGTATAACCAGTAGCCCCTTTATGCTTACACAACACATCAAAGAGAGACGTGACTTATTCGTCATTCAAATATGCATTAACAATAACCGGATAGGTCTCGTTTGGACCTAAAWATGCATACCTCACAGTAGAGGGAAGTGGATTCAACTCCACTTTTGGAGCCTCCTTCGGCTTGTCCTTCAATGTTTTCAAAGCCRCTTCCCTTCCAATTTGTCTTACATAGTCTCATCTCCTTTGACTTCGAGCTCCTTACTTTTCTTGTCAAAGATCTTTTCAATGGAGGTCATCTCTGAAGAGTACTCACCTATCTTTTGGTTTGTTCAACAAAACATCCTCAAGAGCTTTGTTAATGCATAATAAATCTTCATGCATTTCACTAACGAGGTTATTGATTGAATCAACTCACAACAAGTCATCATTTGTAAGATTGGAAAGATATTTCATAGACTTGGTAAGATCAAAAGTGATTTTGTCCTTACCGACCTTGAAAGATATTTCTTGTTTTYAACACCAATGCATGCCTCGGCCGTAGCCAAGAACAGTCGTCCCAAGATTATTGGAGTACTCTCATCTTCATTAATCTCTAAGACAATAAGGTCAATGGGGAACAAATGCTTCCCCACTCTCAAAGGCACATCCTCAATCTTGCCTTTAGGAAACCTAACGGAACTATTCGCCAATTGTAAGGTGATTCGAGCTGGGATCAACTCTGCAAATGCAATCTCTCATAGACAGAGAAAGGCATCACACTTATGCTACCCCCTAAATCACATAAAGCATTTGCAAAGTGCACATTATTAATAGAACAAGGGATGGAAAAACTACTGGGGTCCTCCAACTTAGGAGGGATAGTCCTTTGGATTACCGCACTACAATGCGGCGGCAAAGTAACAATCTATATCACATCACAAGATATTTGCCATTTCGGATTTCCTTAAGAAACTTAGAATAGGTAGGTATTTGTTGCATCGCCTCACAAATGGAATAGTCAAATGGATCGGACTTGCTTAAGCATCTCAAGGAACTTGCTAAATTGTAAATCAATCTTTTATCTACTCAAATTTTAGGGGTAGGGGAGTTTTGGTTCCTCTTCAATCAAACTTGAGGTTTCATTTTTTTCTTTCCCCTTGCTCTCACCCACCTTCCCCATTTCCTTGGCCTCACTAGGTCCACTCGGCTCCTTACTCATTTCCTTCAAATGGTCTTTTATCACGATTTGGGGCTCATTTATCTCATCATCATCGTCTTCTTCAAATCCCGCGGTTTTCCCACTCCTTGTCACAACAGGMTCATTTGCTTTGGTTTAAGACCTTGGCTAGGAAGGGTGGGTTGAAAAGATTGCCCATTGTAAGCTTGAGCAATTMGAGAGAATTGGTTTTCAAGCATTTTAAATTGAATTCTAAKCTCTTCGGTAACCGACTTGAGTGTGAAAGRAAGGTTTTGGTTCCAAGGGGGAGTGGTAGTGAAGTTGGTGTTGACTTGATTGTATGGTTAGTTGAAGGTATTTTGATTCACTCCCCTTGGTCTTTGAAAACTCGGAGGAGAAGCCTTAGTTGCCACTTGGGGGATTTGGGGACCATTTTGCGAATATCTTTGGCCTCCAACATTCCCTTGATATCCAAGGTTGGGTGCTCGGGCCCCAGAACTACTTTGACCTCCCATGACTTTATGACTTGATTTTGGTTACCAAAACCTTGGATTAAACCTTGATTTTGATATCCAAATTTTCCTTGGAATAGTGGTCTTTGATTCCCATAACCATAAGTGTCAACATTAGAATTAATTCCATACATCATAGAGTTACCTTGGTTATAGGGATCAAACACACTAGTTTGGGGATCAAAGTAGGTGTATGGAACACCACCCATGCCATTAGGGTTTGGGATAAAGTCATTGTTTGACCATGCTCCAAATCCGTTCATGGAATTAACTTGTTCATATCCATAGTCACAATTTACATTCTCATAACCGGTTCCAACATATGAAGCATTACCATCAGAACAACTATACACATCATGATCAAAGGAACCACAATTTTCGCAAGAGATATAATCATTGAGCATATTATGAAAAGAGAATTGGGGATTACCTTCCATGACTTGGTAGGGTTGAGGGGCTTGAGAGAAGGATATTCCCTCTCACTTAAGGCTCTTCTCAACAATGGATTTGATGCCCTCTAAAAGCTTCTCCACTACTTTTCCACTTCCTAGAGCATTGACTTTCTCTTGCGTAGTCCCGTCATCTTGCCAAGTTTAGAAATTATCGATCACATCCTCAATTGGACCACCCACTCCGGCATCTAAACTTGTCTTTGAACGATTTGTGAGACCCATATAGAAAGTTTAAAAGAGTAACCATTTGGGGATGCCATGATGAGGGCACTCCCTTTGATATTCTTTGAAGCGTCCCCAAGCCTCTCCTAAAGTTTCATCACTCTCTTTTGCTAGCTTGAACCCTTGGATTTTAGCTCGGAGCTCAACGGTCTTCTTATTAGGGAAATTTTTTTGCAAACAGGCTTTGGTGAGCTCATCCCRTGATGACAAAGAATTTGGCTTCACRTCCTTCTCCAACCACTCCATGGCTTTCCCCGCCAAGAAGAATTCGAACAACTTGAGTCTCAAGTACTCTTGAGTTGCCCCACTTGTTTTGATAGTGTCACAATAGTGCTCAAAATCCTTCAAATGTTTGTGGGGGTTCTCATCTTTCAACCCATAAAATGGTTTGGACTAAAACAATTTGATCAAATTGGGACGAATCTCAAAGGTTCCCTCTATATTTGGCAAACTTATTTCCCTAGAAGAGGTGAATGAACCCGTTGTCCCTAGATCTCTTAAAGGTCTTGCCATGATGTCCAAACCTCCAAACTTTTCACTTAGAAGCAAACGATAAAAAATCCTAGAGTTTCAAATAAAATAAAATGCACTTCAAGTGAAGCACTAAAATCTTTTTGGGTTTTTGGATTTTATTGAAAAGCAATTAAAAACCAAATCAAAGTTTTCAAAGCTCAAACAATGTTGCCTCTTCGGCAACGGTGCCAATTTGATCGCGGCGAAATCGAGAGGGTCGTTGAGAATTTACCTCAAGACTTTCCAATCAAATAAAAATTAATAAATCGAACGAACTACTATACAAGGTATAGGCAGTAAGTCCGAGTTAAACCCAAAGAAGGCTAAAGTATTGCTTGAGTTTTGAATTAAATGATTTAGGGGTGTAAAATCAAAGTTGGGGATTGAAAATAGCTAAAACTAGTAGTAAGCTAAGGAAATTGAAGTTTTTTTAAAAAAAATTAAGAGACAAAACACCTAGGGTCACTAGGTTGCGCAACCATACATATGATCAATGACAATAAAAAAGGATTTACTGAATTCAATGTTAAAGCACTTGTGACTCTAGCTTAGGAAAGTGGATGGAATCATCTCCCAAGTCATCCAACTATACCAAACAACCTCAAATTGAAGTCCCCTTCAATTCCTAATAGGGTCTAGTCATGAACAAGTAAGCTAGCGACCCTACTCAACCCTCCAATCCCTTGAATTGATTGAATTAAGGCAATCTCTCTCACTTCAAGCCTTGGGTGGYCAAATCCAATACAAAACATGATCAGAAGCCACAATTTAAGGGAAATAAGATGATGAATTTAGTTTAATATATCATTTTGGCATCAATCAAGCACAGTTGGGCTCCTAACTCCCTAGGCTATGAAACTACTCACAAAACATGTTTAAAAACCTTAAACCAACAAATTAAAAGCTAGAAAACCACAAAGAAGCCATGAATTCTCAAGTAATAAAGCAAAAATAGGGTATTCAATTTCTACTTCAAATCACAACCAAAATCAACAAAAAGGATACCAAAGCGATCACAAATTACTCAAGATTCAATATGTCAACAAAAGAAATTGAAACTGAAAGTCAGAAAGTAAATCATAAAACTTGGAAAAACGAAAATGGAAAAGTATATGAATTAAACTTGCTTAAAAMTATAAACAAATGCTATCAATAGACTCACCTTGAAAAATTGGATGGAATTGATATAAGAATTGCAAGATTTTGTTTGGTATTGAAGATTCCACAAGCAAAKTTGTGACGAACAACTTGAACTTTCTTTCTCCTAAAACTAAGAACAAAGACTGAAGAAGATGATGAAATTGAAAGAAAAATTAGAAATTGTAACCTAACAAAAATTAAATTCTAAACCTCCACTTCTCTAGTTGTTTTTCTCTCTCCTCACAATCCTATCTATATCATACTCTATACAAGTTTTTTTAATAATTGCAAGTTTGCCATTACTAATATAACATGTGCCTAAGTATAATCCCAAAAGTCAACAAAAGACCAAGTCAAACTTAGTCAAYAAGCTAGGCGAGGGCACGCAAATCGAGGCAAGAGCTCGTTGTTGCTTCTGACTCAGGTTAGGAAAATGGAAAGGAGGGAGGCGCAGGCTCACCATAGCCACTACCTACAATGAGAAAAAGGAGGAGAGTGAGGCGCGAGCTCACTTGTGGTGGCTCAGGCTCGCCCTAGCCAATGCTTGCAAGAGGAAAAAAAGAGAGGGAGACGCGGGCTAGCTTTCCTAGGCGCGGGCCTTATGCGGACTCGCCTGAGCTTTTGCTTGCAGCTTTGTTACGTAACTTCGAACGACCATAACTCTGTCTCTTATACACATCTAGATGTGTATAAGAGACAGTAATATACCTTCACCTGCAAATTCAAAGTGTATGTGCAGGAAGAGATGGCTCGAAGAAGGTGTTAGGGTATAAAAAGCAATGCCTTAAAGCACAACCCATGCAAATAAAACCACGCCATCTTGTAACTAAGCACGTTACTATCGATTATACACCATGGMAACTTGTAACAACACACAACACTTGTAATTGAGAGTAATACCATAGAAATAAGGAGAAAGTAAGCTAAAAACCTTAGAAAACCACAAAAACTCCACAAAACTATACAAAGTGGAAAAGTAACCAAAAAGCTAGTGAAATGATGTCGAAAAAACACATAATGGCCAAAATAGAAGAGAAATAAGTACCCAAATGTGACCATTTTCGACACTTATCTCCAGTAGATACTCATTCTAAGGATAAGTCATCTCATCTTGAGTCTTAATTGATGTGACCCACATATTTCGTGATGAACTTCTGTCAAGATAGTCAAAAACTTTTTGGTATTCGCACATCTAAGAAATAGATCATGTGGATCTTTTCGATAAATCTGATTTCCCAAGAGGGAATATTTTGTAGCTGCCAACCTAGACTTTATAGGAACTTTCTTTCCAAAATGATCCTTTAAATGTTCTCTGATCTCCTAGCGCCAGTCTGAATCTTGTCCAAGAACGCTATCCTTGTTTACGTAACCTCTAGTAGCTTCATCCAAGGGTTTCAAGTTGAATGTACTAATGTGTATAACACTCTCATCAAAACCATTGGGGTCATTATATAAAGCATGTTGAGCTAGGTATGTCAGCCTCTGTTACGGACTAAAAATATTTGGTTAACTTTGTTGACCAAATGAGACAATTTACTAGCTAAGAGAGTTTGACCAATAAGCATGTGACTACCAATGAGTGAAACATATAAGCGATCAAGATATAGGTGATACCCGGTACTTCGTAAGTAACTCCAGTCTACCGATGTGACAAAAGCGTTAAAATGGATTTGTGGTAGAGGTGGCCTACTTGAAGACAACACGTTAGAAGAAGGCCCATGAAGATCGGACAATCAAGAGACTTAGAGAGAAAGTACGAGTATTTGAAATATGAAAAGAAGTGGGAGGAAACCATCGAAAGGAGCAACTACCACCCACGATCTCTACCAAAAAGGCCTATAAATAGACGTAGTAGAATCAGAAATAAGAACAACACAACAATCAAACAACAATATCTATCTACTTTCTTTGCATTTAGCTTTACTTAGCCGCACTTAGCTTAGTAGCCAAGTCTAGTTTAGCATTGCGTAGTTCATCCTTTAATGGATCATTTGCCTGTTCRTTTTCATCCCAATTGTGTAAACATGGAGGTAATCATCCTTCTTTGWGAAACAGTTGTAGTCTGACTCTATCCTTAACTTTATAAATGGATGGCTTTCGTTTCTCTTCACTTTTGTTTCTTTTATACTTCAGTCTTGTTCCACARTAAGGCTATTTCCTTACGTTCTCATCTTCTTCATTAACTTTAAGTTTTAGGAGCCATTGTTAAGTTAGCAAGGTTATCAATATAATCAGTAACCAAAGGGGCTACCCCCTACAAAACGAAAATCAATATTGGGCGGTTGACTTGTTGGTGAAGTGCAAAATCACCTTAACAGTTTTTTTTAACAACCATAGTGGGAGAGAGGTTTGTAATAGCAGTTCATCCGATCTACCGATCACCATCTTGARAATCCACTCGATCRAAGATCCTGGTAATTTAGAAACTATCTACCGAAAAGGGAGTAATAAAGAGGATGATAYTTCATCCGATCACCATCTTGAGAATCCACTCGAAGATCCTGGTAATTTAGAAACTATTTTGCAACAAGAATCTTTTGAAGATCTTGTTCCTCCTGAGCAAACCGAGTCTCAAACGCAAAGTCCTAAGGAAGAACCACCTTTGGGTTATCCTAAGACAAACAACTTGATGGGAGCTAATGTCCCTTCGGCCTTTCAGATAGTGTCAAGGAGTATCCCTCTCTGAGATKCCAATGAAGGGAAAAGGAGTCAGAGATGRGAGGTAGGCCCAAGGTTAGGCTATGAGTCAGGCTATAGACATGGTGATCCTGGACTTTCCTCARCTCCTTTGACTTCTAATTCAATCCCCTTGACTTTGTCAATGGGAACTGTTCCACCCACGGGAAACACCCCCCGGTTTAGGGGTAAACGGTTATGGAACCGATGGGACATTCCCCACTAGTGGAGGYTTTCAAACTGCAACTAATGGATATGTTCCCCCAACTCCATATCCTATTACTCATGAACCACCACAACCCACTTACATTCCACAGACTAGAAATCAAATCTAAAGGCTTATCCTAACCAAATGCACCCACCTCAGAATAAACACTGGAAGAAAGGGCTGTATGCACAGAGTAAGGCTTATGTTGTACCTCAGGCAATGGGAACACAGAACTTTAGTAACACTAGTGGTTTCCAACCTAGAGTTAGATATAACCAAAATCCCTATGGGAAAATACCTTCATCCTGCCTACTACCATGATACCCAACATCCAAATGGTTAGGATCAAAAATTTCATGCTCACATAAGACAGRCTCATAATGAACCTTTCCTTAGGCAAGTCGAATAGATGATGCAAAGGGCCATGGGACACAACATTCGTTTTCCTAGGAGAGGGATGTGTAATCCTTATCYTGAATGGATTGATAGGATGTATCCATTTTCCACAGAGTTCAAAGTTCCTAAATTCTCTCCCTTATTCTCTGGCGAGGGGTCAATGTTTGTTGAAGAACATTTGGAAAGATTCAACTGCTAATGTAGAGAGGCAACAAATAGTGATTATCTAAAGTTGAGATTGATCTCTAGTTCTCTTACTGGTATTACGTTCTCTTGGTTTACTCATCTTCCTGCAAACTCTAAACAAACTTGGCAGGATTTGCAAGGGTAATTCCTTCGCCATTTCACTAAAGTAACCGGAAGCTAAGGTCTCCATTAGAGATTTAGCCAAGATAACACAAGACAAGGGGGAGCCTGTAGAGGACTATATCGCCAGGTTTAAGAGAGCTAAGATTAGATGTCATCTCAATCTACCTAAGTCTGAGTTCTTTTCAATAGTTCAGAAAGGGTTGTCTTTTCCTTTTAGAAAGAAATTTGAGGGTCAACATTTCCCAGATTTTATTGCTCTGGCTAGCGCCATCATCGCATACGAAAGATGTTTGGCTGAATAATCTAAAAGCAGACATAAGTATTATGCTAATTATGTCAATTGTACATAAGAGGGCTTAGCTCAGGATGAAGACCAAATGGATGTGAAAATGGCTGAATTTGTTTAAGGCCAGCCATTCAAGTGTCCCCAATTAGTTAACAAAAAGTCTTCGCAAAAGAAGGATTTCAAGTCTGATCAAAGAAGAGAATACACATTTGATATTAAAAAATGTGATGAAATATTTGATTGGCTCTAGAAGTTCAAGAAGATTAAACTAGTGGGAAGACATGAGGATAGATATTCTAACRAAATAACARGAAAAATTTATTGTAAATGACATGATGTTTTCACACATAAAACCAATGATTGTGTAATTTTTCGAAATAGAATACATGATGAAATCGATAAAGGAAATATAAATTTTCCTAAAAAGAGTGCAAATGCTTATGAAATTGATTCTGAATTTTTGTCAAAGTTAGAATAGTATGAGATGGATTGCAATATGGTTGGTATTAAAACTAATGTTGTTTCTCATATTGACATACAAGAGCTCTCTAATGTAGCTATTGCTATGAAATTATACGAATGTATTGTGAAATAAGGAGTCCTAGTTGCTCCCAAATGCCAGAAGTAGGATTATGAGAACCTCAACATGTGCACATGGCATTTATGTGCTACACACTCGACTCATTAGTATAAGGCTTTTAAGGGCTTCATCAATAAAAAGATGAGGACGAAAGGGTTGATAATATCAAAGAAAGAATAACAGGCGTTGGATCTTGCTAATTTTCAACATGGA
>SNQN01001290.1:64358-81017 GCA_008642245.1 Bassia scoparia
GCAACTGGAACGGGCCTACAGCCCCGGCGTCCTGTACAATTCTAAAGCATAAAACTAGAATAAAGTGCAGGCCATACAAAAGCCCGCCCTGTTGATACATATACTCCAATACAGCAGGAATTGAGTAAACTCGTGCGACGCTTGTTCTGCTGTGATCCTTCAGTGTATAGATTCATCTGCATCTTTGACCGTTTGTATGAATCCAAACCGCCTCACTAGAGAGATTACCGAGAGTTTGCTTTCTTGCAACAACTCTACGTTTTGCGGACATCATGGTTCTTTACTATGCTTCCGCTACCTTTAAATCTAGTATTCGAAAAGGAAGTCCAACAAAATAGAAGATGAGCCAAGCGCAGCTGAGAGCAATTGAAGGACACTAAGATTCTAGTAGGTTTGGAGCAGATAGGAAGCAATGCAATCACCACATGGTTTGGGCGTCGGGTGATTTTGATGAGGAAAAGAGGGCCTCTTGGTGAGCTATTAATGGAAAATGTTACAATTAGGGGCAGTAGATAAGTTCTATGGCTTTCAGCTAGCTGTCCTAAGGAGAAGTGTGAAATGAGGTTAGTTGTTTGGTCCGGGACATTTTCGTTCCAAGTCACAAAACCACCCACAACTGGGCAGGATATGCAGTGCATAAGGCGCGTAATTGATGTGAGGGAGGCGTCCGGTTACGGGGTTTATTGTAAGGGCAGTTTTGTACAATAGGTTGATTGATCTAGGTCCTTTCTACGGATAGTGATGAAATCCCGTTACTCATTATGTCTTCCATTAAGTCCATGAACTCTGTTAGTTTGGCTGGGACGAGTGTGTCTGATGGCAGAAAATAGGCTGGCACCCTTCGACAGCTGCAGGAATGCACCGTATCCCTCGTAGCTATAAATTCCTCCCGCATTAAGAAGCAAACAAATCAATAAATGACGCATGAGCCCACCGAACAGACAAATAAGGAAAGATAGAAGACAATGGCATGGAGCTTAAAACGTCGCCTGAAAGAGGGGTCGAGATACCGATATGTAGGTTTTCTACACCCAATACGCACCATAAGTATGCTGATCGGGACCCCCATGGAATGGGGCATTTCCAGGTCATGTCTTACCGACTAGTAACGGGGTAGAAACGGCCCACCCTCCTCGTCGCGAGATCTCCTCCATTAGGGTTAATCCTGCCATGCCTGCAAAACGAGGATAAAATAATCATCAGAAATAAATTCGAATGTTCGAGATTGACACGCATAAAGTGCCTATATTACGATATGGATCAAAACTAAATGAGCTACCCATTCATTGCAGGTCGCATGTTACCTACAAGCATACATTACACAAATGACTTTGAAATAGAGTTCTAAGAGTCATTGTGTAGTTGAAAAACCAACACACATATGAGCGTAGCAAAGCAATCTCACTTCAAGCCATACATTACGTGCAAGCTTTGGAATCAAGTTTCCGAAATTATAATGTGGGAATAGGCACAAGCTTATTCCAATTTCCAAGGATAAGCATATATCTTGAATAGACTTTGAAATAAATGTTTTAAGATTTCATCGTGTGATGAAAAGCAAGTTACAAATATCATTCCTAAGAAAGTCGGGGCTATACGACATTATGCTTTCGATCTACTATAACACAATTTTGAATAGAGCCATGTGCGAAGCATGAATGATGCTTTTTGTGGTCACTAAATTGGTCTTCCATATCAAGGTATTGAATAATTATGACTAACGTTAGAAACAAAGCTTTGAAAAACGATTAAAGAAGTTCAAAGCTCATCATGCAAGTTTTTCCAAGTCTTGAAATGCCTTGAAATAGCAAGCAATCATCAAGTTATGAGCTTTTTGGTGTCTTACTCAAGCCATACAAGACATGTTTCAAAGTTTACAATAAGCAAATGCAACCGTTCCCAAAATCATCAAAAGGTTCTAAGCCAACAAATATGGAGAACACACATTCCAAAGACCAATGCTAAGACTTCGGTAAGTGAGCTAACAGTAGATTGCTTCGAAGAACTCAAACTACGCCAAGGCAGACCCTATCAAAAGAGCTGGCCAATAAATGAGGAGAAGAAATTACGGGCACCAAAATATGGTGTGTGTGTCATGTCAACCCTAATTCCGCATCAAGGTTTCTCTCCAAAATTCAAGCAAAGCCAGCACAAGCACAAGTAACCAACAGGTATCCAAAACATATTGCAATGCAAGCACAAAGAACATGAAACACCAATTCAAGCAAATGAATAATGATACAATCAAAACCCTTAAAAATTCGAAGAATGAGACAAAAATGGCAGAAATTGAAGGGGATTATACGGCCTGAAGTGATTGGTGAGCAATCTGTAAGGACTCTGGGACGGATAGGATAGCTTCTGGAATACTTTTCTCGCTTGGTTGAAAATTAAGCAAGATTCGAGCAAGTGTTTTGGTGGAGAGAAAGCGCAGACGCAAAGGCTCGAAAATTAGCAACAAATTGTATTTGCATTTATGATCAACTGGTCGTTTTTTTTTCCTGATTGATAGGACTCAAAAGACGCTTGCCATAATGGACTTCTGAAGGTTATGTGATACTCTCAAAGAGGGGGGGGGGGGGGTGGAATGTGAGTTAATAAATTGGTTCTATTGACGATTTTTCTTGTTCTTTTCGGAGCTTAGTATGAGATCCAGTTGGGATCTGGTTCTACGTAGAGCAGCTGATATAATTATAAAACAATAAGGAACACTACGATATTTACAGTAAGAAGGTCAACAAACCACTCTGGGCTATAGCGTCAGTCTCCCCTACCCTAAATGTTCTTTTATTAATTTTACTCCGAAAAGACGTTAGAGAACAGCTACTTGGACGAGAGGGACGAATGACGTTGAGATACCTCACTAAATTTGCGCGGTTGTGTGTGCTTATGGCGAGTTCTTGGCTCTTGTGGTGGTATCCAAACTTTTTGGTTGGATGCAATTGAAGGAAGTTCTTGATTCAGAATTTGGTTTTGGAGCTATTTTTTTATTCGGTCCTTGCTGATATTTAAAATATATTTGATGATGTTTTGCTTTCTTGGCTTTGGGTAGATTGGGCTATAAGGCGGCTATGCATGCGCACAAAGCTATTTTTGAGTTTGGTGAGCTATATGGGTGGCTTGAGTCGAGTAAATCCTTAGAGTGTGTGTTTCTTGTGTAATGAACTATTTGAGTTTAATTTTATTTTGGTTAAAGGTATAATGTCGCTCAGATTAAAGAGACAATTTAATAAGCAAATAGGGCTCAGAAGGATATTTCGTTCTAAGAATTTTTGACGGCTTGACAGGAAGACTTGGAAACTTTAACCTAAGTACTGGGATTTAATTAAAGGTTGGTGTAATCTAAACGATATAACATGTTCAAGTTAGGGGATGTTAGCTCAGATGGTGAAGCGCTCGCTTCAGAGCATGCGAGAGGTACGGGGGATCGATACCCCCGCAATTCCACTTTTAAATTTTATTTCTCTATTTCTTTCGTATGTTTCGTCTAATTCAGACAAATGAACTACGTTCTATAAGAAGATCGTCTTAAATTACAACTAACACCGTTCAACTCGCGCGCCAATATACTCCAATATCGTATTGGTTAAACACTCTATCTTAATCGCAAAATATTTTCTCGTCTCTCTTAAGATCATTTCTTTGTGCACCAGCTCCCAATCTTTCTCTCTCTCAAACATAATCTCGATTGACATATGACTGAGCTGGAAAAATTGCTACTCCTACATCACGAGGTTTCGTTATTACTTGCTCTCTTTGATTATTTGTTATCCTTGTTGTTGTTTGCTCAATTTTGTTAATTTGGACTTCGATTCTATCCATCATCTTACACTTTCTGTTGCGCATTTGTCTGAATTGTGTCTTCCGGCGAAATTGCTATAGCTCAACATCAAGTCTTCTTTTCTCGAATTCCAGTGATAATTGTTAACGATTGCTTACTAGTTATTACTAAAGTAATTAACTCAAGCTTTATTTGATTACTTTCGTCATCATTTTTCGGCTACGATTTGATAATGTTGCAAAGTCTATTCTGGTTCTTTGATACTGATATGTTTCCAATTAAAACAATTTTCGAACAGTGAACTCTGAAAACTTCAGAATATTAACTTGGGAAATTTAGAAATACATGAAAGTTTCTTTCAGAGTAGCATCTAGGATTACTTGAATACTCTCTTCTATGATTGTAGGGAGTCAACTAAGGACTCTACTTCAATTAGCTGAATGTAGTATATTCGGGTTAGGGATTCGTATTGTTGGCTGCTTTTGATTGTTCGGTTTGATTTTACCTTGATCTGTTCATTCGAAAAGGTGTATAGAAACAATCTATTAATTCGTTGGTTGAATGAAGTTATCTTTTCAAGGTCATGAACATCTTAATGATCTAAGAATTAGGATCAAATGACTCCATAGTGCATATATCTTGATTTCGAACTCTTGAAGATTGTGGTGGAGAACGATTTGATAGTATGTTGGACAGAAAATATTTTTGCACGGTTATTTTGGCAATGACACTTGGAGATGGGTAGTTCAATTTCGGAAATTATAGTAGAATTTGATCATGACTTCTTAAAACTTGAAATTGGAAACCATGAGTTTTATATTGTCCTCATAAGTAGTTATCTCGTAATTTTAAATATATATGATTACCTTTATGGACATAGGGAAATAATTCTATATGGATAGAGTCAAGGATGATAGATTTCTGAATATGTTGAAGTAGCGGAGTATACGATTTGTTTAAAGTAATTTGTGTCCAATTTCCGGTTATTTTTGTTTCCTTAGAATGTCTTCATATTTCGAGAAGCAGGTATGTAAATTCCAAAATCTTGCTATAAACCTTAGGATTATTGAATTATGTTATTACTTCATCTCATATTTAGTTATTTGTGTTCTTTTAAAAGCTAATTTATTCTTTTCATTATTATTTTTCGGTTATCATCGTATTTCATATTTCTCATCAGTAGTGATATTGTTCAGTAAATACTAGTTTGATCTCTTTTTTTGAATTCTCTGTTTATAAGGCAGTTGGACCAATAAGTTTTTCTCCGGAATAATGGTAGAATATCGCATTATGAAATACTGGTTTAGAAAATAAGGGTTACATACTTTTTTGTTACCTAAGTACGACGATATTTAGAGGGCAGTATCGGGCTTAAGGCCATATTCAAAAAAACTATCCAGGGACAGCTTCCGTGGGTATATCACAATTTAATTGGTTACTGGAAAATTCCCTCCCATCTAAATTGAGTATTGTTATTGTATAATTTCTAGGGTGTCATAATCAAGTGCAGGTGTGCCAGAACTTTTTAGGAGGAGATATTCTATGTTTTAGGACAAATGACGAGGGATTTCATACAATGGTAAAAAATCGTAAATTTATCTATTTATAATTGTGTTTGGAAAATACAACTAAGATCGACAATTATACAGGTTAGGTGGTTGTTGCAATCACGATTAGGGAGGTCAACTGACAGGAAAATTACTTGTTCTTATGGTCATCTCTGCATAATTGATTGTTTTCTAGCTCGTGAATTTAGTATTTATAAAATATAACTACATATTAGAGTTCTAAATAGATAGCAATGTATTTCTTCGAGTGCTTCCCAATAAAACTATCTCTTTCAATCACTTTTTTACGTCCTTTACAACTATAGTCAATTTTCCAGGCATTGTTACTCTTTTGAGTTGAGTACCAATGGATAAGGATTTTTTTTATTTCTGGCCTTTAGGAGATAATTCTTCAATTTCTTTATTGATAATCACATTTCTTCTTTTCTTCGAATGTCTTCTTGGTAAATCAGAAAGAACTTTCTTTTTAAGACTTATATTCAAATTGTTGGTTCATAGTCTTTTCGGAATTATCGGCAATACACTCGATATTGTATGAATTTGTCTGGTTCGTATCCAAGCACGATTGATTCACAGAATGAATGGCTCGAAGGTGTGGTTTCTTAATATTCCTCTGCCGGCACGTTGTGAACTGTATTCAATTTGAACTTTAGCCGTAAATGCAAACTCACCGTGCTTCATAGTAATTTGTTTTTTCTTCTCTCTTTGAGCATGTTATAAGATTGTTCTATATTCGAGAAATCTTCGGAAGGCTTTCTAATTCGGTCATTGTGGCATTGTTCGGTCTGGGGAGATTACCTCTACAACTCCCTGTTATAATGCAGACTGTAAGTGGTGAGATTGATACTTCGAATGAAATTTTATTTGTGGCGCGTATCTCTGTTTGAATCTTTTATTGAAAGGTTATAAGGTCAAAACACGAAGTGAAATCTTTTTATGTAAGAATGTTCCATGAATGCTTAAAGCTCCCAAATTAAGCTTATATTTACAATTCATAAGTTGATTCCAATATATAGTTCCCTTTAAGAATTAACTCTAGAGGAGATAGGTGCCTTGAGGAGTTAGAGGGTGCTTAGAATGTATACTTCGATTATTGTATGAGCTTAATAGTGTTTATTTTGTTTGCACCACTTTCACTTGCACACCTATTGACGAATTGAATCATCAAATTTAACCTTTCGTTGATCTACTCTTTTTCCTTTGAACTTTCAGTGTCTGACTATTCATCAATTTGGAATGATCTGCTGAATGGCGGGAGGAGATGCTGTCGTAGTAAGTTAGAGAGTGCTGGAAAAGAGTAGTCTATTATGGCAGGGTGGTTACAGGCTTCCTTGTTTTGTTCTTATTAATTAGGTGCTAATTCTCTGAGTCTTTAATTACAATAATTTATTAAGTTGCAGTTTGGGAAAGGCAGAATTCTCCATATTCCAGGATTATTAAAAAAGTTGGGATGCTTGTGTAATTGAGCTGTGGGAAATAAGGGGTGATTGGTTAACTCTCCTGTTTAATTTATCTGTTTTTTTCCCAA
The DNA here is from genome assembly GCA_008642245.1 of Bassia scoparia. Taxonomy (NCBI): domain Eukaryota; kingdom Viridiplantae; phylum Streptophyta; class Magnoliopsida; order Caryophyllales; family Amaranthaceae; genus Bassia; species Bassia scoparia. The sequence goes on from SNQN01001290.1 coordinate 71,236, forward strand.
TGTGGTGAGATATTTATGAGTTTAAAGTGATCAGGTTATTTGCCCGGAGTCCCATTATTGGAAGTGCTATTAAGGCAGAGGTTGCTAGAGTTGATCTAGTTGTCACATTATATTGGTCCATTCTTCTCTGGCAAGCTCACAATTGGTGATTTCCTAAATCTCAAGAACTCTTAGTCATTACTGCCGAAGTTTGCTTGCTTATAGATAGTTTTATGGAACAATATTTATTTACCATTTTATGTTTGTGGTGGTTGCTGGATAGCATTATGTGCTCAGAGGAACAAAAGCGAAGTATTTGCCGTCTTTAGCCAAACTTGAAACTGTAGCTGCTGGGTAGTATGTGAGAAACTGACCATCAAATGCACTATTAACACTGACTAGCAATTTCTAGGAATTTTATTAAGATATTCTTCTCGATACGGAAGCAAGCCTGTATCACTTTTCACGTCTTTAAAAATTATTCTTGCGTAGGTAATTATGGCAACGAGATACCTATTGATGGATGGGCTGATATACAATTACGGGCAAGAGTTGCTTTGCAATGGGTTTGAGAGAGTACAATTAGTTACGCTCAAAAAAAGGATTCTCTGCTTTCTCTCTTGTCATCATTTTCAATTCATTGTCATAGATCTTTTCATTGGTCTGTTCTTAGGTGCTTTGGTGGTCTGCACATCTAAAAGGTGATAATTATCTGGTCAGATTTGGGCCATCCTTACGGAATTCGCGGTTCGGGATCCAGGCTACTGTGCATCTTGGAGGGGGTACATCAAAGCAGTTGGGATACGTGAGAATTACTGTTACTTCAAATATATCTTGCATGACATACTGCTAGGTTATATTACCTTAGTAACACTCATCAGGCAGAGCAAATTCAACCACAAAAATAATAAAACTGGCGCTAATTTTGTGGGGTATTATATTACAATTATTCAAGAGGAATTCCAATACGTTCAATACTCATGTGTTGCTCAGACACGCAAGTGTCATCCAAATTTAGCATACAGTGTAATCTGCTTCTCTGCCGTTCTCTGGGCATCGCTCTCCTGCTACTTGATTATTGCTGAATCAGCATTCATGACTATGTAGTAATCCGATCTATATATTGCATGCACTTTTCTTCGTGTGTCCCATCTGCTGATCAACCCCTTCGCAACGGTTTTCTCCCGCTAGTCGAATCTCAAGCAAATACAAATCTTTCGGCGTCTATTTCATTCGTGTTTTCCTCACGGATCAGCTTAACAGATAATTACGTGTAAAAGAAAATACAAGGGCATTTTCTCGGCGCTACTGATAGACTGCTACTAATGGCGGGAACAAGATAGGCTTGGCTGGCAGGTTGGTTCTGCTAAATCGAGGCTATCAGTTGAAAAATAACGGTGAAGTTGCTATTAGATTTACATGGATTAGTTGATAGGGGCTCTATCGCCATTTCTCCGCTGAAGTGACATTCTTGAGTAATGCATACCAAAGACTAAGCAGGTTATGTGATATACGAGCGTACATATGTTTCATACTCTCTGGTTATTGCTCTGTCTTTCCTCACCGACTACAAGAAGGTTCCCGCGCATTCTTCGGGTTTTGGAATTTTTCTCACACTATGCACTTTCAGCAATTTTCTCGCTTCTCGTACCACAACTACACATCGCAACTCTCCGAAAACCAAGGTCAGCGTAGGGACGAAAAGCCACCCGAGGATCCAGGCGCTTTTCGAGGGCACAACACCCCTAAAATTGGCTCTGTCATTTGGCGCAAATTTTAGAGGTATACAGGGGTATTACAATAGGGTTGCCTAACATTTTTTAAGATGATGGACTTATTACATTTGTTGTTGCAGTCGCTACCAACACTTCTCTACCTTTTCTCCAAACAATAAATAAAGGACAAATTATCTACCATTCAATACAAGTTTAAAATAGGGTAAAAACACAAGTTGGCCAAATTAGTAGGGTGGGATGGGGATTGGCGTAGTCTGTTTTCTATCTTGTCTTTATGTTATAATAGAGGATCTTGCAGAGGTCATAAGGGTACACTGTTGTATATGAGTCTTCCAGTGCATTAAATCGCTTCTTTATAAAGAGCTTTTGTTGGCTGACTCTCTACTTTGTCTCTTAATTTTCTGTAAATTATCGTAGTTCTGAAGCAGTAGTAAAGAATTGGTTACATATTGTTTTTCGTTAGTTTTTTTTTGCTGGATCTTTCTTTTGAAGGTGATGTGAATGATGCTGAGTATTTTCAGATGTCAATATTTCGAATAATGAGCAGAATCTATGAGAATAACTTACATTCAGCACATGTGAGCTGAGCTCATCATCCTTGAGTGCAGAGGTTACTTCTCAGTGGGTGTTCTGGCTACTTAGAGCGCGTTGATACTCTGATACGTTGCCTGCACTTCCGGATCGCATTTTCAGACACTCGATATATATAGCGTTTTGACTTTACGTCTCACGTGGCCTTTAAGGTTTGTTCGTGATTGCTTCATAGGGCTTAACTTGATATAAACCTCTATTCGCATATTTGTCTCTTCATGACTCTCCTTGTTTAGAGTCACAAGATTTCATAAGTTGTGGGTTGTGCCATATTCGGTCTCGTATGGTGTCTAAGAACGACGACCCCAGGCTAATGATTTCTCTGAAAAGAGTCGTTGTCTCTACCCGGGAGATGTATTAGAATTAGTGTCTGATTGAAATGATATAACATATCAGATACCCATGCCAGATGCCATTGCTGTCTCGTGCGGGTCCTTTGTATATCTGAGGATTCCATATTATTACAGATAAACAGAAACACTTTCGTTCTTTATGAATTACTATAGTTGATTTGTGGGACAAGTTATGAGTGTAATGGAATAAGCCCTCGACTGAGGGTGCCAATAGAAGTTCTCTAGATAAGCTCTAGGGGCAAACTTTAGTATTGAGACAACAGGTTTACAATCTCTAGAGATGTCAGATGGCTAGGGTAGAGATATGGTTTCTTTTGATACAGTTTTTTAGTTTTCAAAAAGGTTCATGCAACTAGAGCGATTACTTGGAATATAGGTTTTCAATAGTTGTCAGAATGTTACTTTCATTAGCTTTTTGGATGGCGTATGAATTTTTTCATATTGTTCCGTTCTAGGCATCTAGCTGCAATGTGAATAATCTTTGTGTGTCATCAAAAGAGCAAGAGGGTTGTTTTTGGATGCTTATATAGGAATTGAGACTCAAAAGAGGAGAGTAACAACAACATGGACTCATTATAAGTTGACATTTAATTTAAATTGTTCTTATATCCTGAACTAGTATTTTAGCTCATACTGTTATTTCTTTTTGTACTATGAAATTTTTAAATCTTTATGGTTCACATGATACTTGTTCTCTATAAATAGCTGTTCGTCTAGAAATGCCTGCTCAGGAGGAGGAGTAGGTAACTTGTACAGATATTATTCAGGGTGAAATTTAGGTGAACGAATACTTTGGCACCTTTCGCGGAAATCATTACTGTCATGGGTTGGTGATTTAGACATTTCTAGTACACCAGAGGTATTCTAGAATACCTTGCTATGGTTGATATTGTGGTGAGAGATAGCCTCTGGAACAGGGTGTGATGTACTTGAGAGAATTGTTCGGGTTTTTAAATAACTCAAAGGGAAATAGTCACTACGTGAGAATAAATTAGACTGCGGCAGGATAAGTTAATAGGATAAGAGGTATTTAGGGAAAAGAGATGATCGAAAGTTTTTTTGGGGAAAATATAAATAACTAGCGGCAGCAATAAACTATCCTGAGACAAGTATATCAGTCAAAAAGTGTTTGGGCAGGTGAGCGTATGGTAGGATGCTCACATATATCTAGAGCCCGTAGAATATACGCTCACAGGCATTAGTCGTTCTCCATATATGGTATGGGCGGTCCAATTATTGTAAGTTTTGCAAATGCAGACAGGGAAAAAACGGAACAATTCCCTCCACAAAACAAGGACTATTGTGGAAGAGTTAGAGACAATTGCTCAGTGTAATTTATCATCGCTGATAAGGGATTTACTGAGTTTGCGTTTTATACTATCAGATCCATGAAATGTCTTCTTATGTGTATGCAAGATCGCATCAGGTTGAAAGTATATACGACTCCAATATGCAACAGGAGGGCCTGTAATAGCTTACTTTGGGCAGAAGGTAGATTATTTGCCTTCGGACGGCAATGGATCCTGGATATATTTCGCTTGGTTGTCAGGTATCTTTGCATCCATAATTTTAATATCGTACCATGAATCTTTCGCTCTTTGCCATGGTTTTTGATCTTTCAAGTTCCGTATTGGTGACACGCTTAACTCTCAATAAACTATCTTTTGTTCTATACATGATTTTTCTTATGAGAAGCACTACTGACATTTATGTACACAACTTACATTGTTCTCTCTCTTCAATGTTATTTGTCAGTCTATCTGTGCGTTTTTCAATTAATTCCAAATCGAATCTACCTTCTCTGGCTATTTATTTTCGATAGAGATCACTGCTTTCCATTGACACGCACATCGTTACTTCTTCTCTACTTTGCGTGAAAGTCGTAATATTTAATTGTTAGGCATATTACATAATCGAATCAACGAGATTCTCGAGGTGTCAACTCCTCTTCACGGATTGTTTAGTTCGCGATAAAATATAACATCGTTGTAAAGAAAGGTCGAGAGAGATGATATATTGAATAGGTTGAATTGCTGAGATTACCGTCACTCAATTCATCAAGAATTTCAATACCTTTTTCTGTCTAACTCGTCTATTTGATTTTATAGCATAAGGAATAATCCATGAATTTGTTGCTATTGTGAGAATTATGTTATCAGATATAATGATTAAAAGCGAATAGTTAGAATGTTCTAACATGTTGATTCTTGTTTCAGTATAGGAGAGTAAGGGAGGTTATGTCAGCAAGTAGTATCGCATGGGATTTATCATTAGGTTTGTCTGTTGTTTTCATGTTTGTATAAATTGAGTACTTATTCATTGTCATAGCTCTAAGAAGTATACTAGTTTCTCTTGGTTGAGTACAAATACGGGCGTAAGGGGACACGATTGCGACTTGCGCGAATTGCATTGGATTATAGTGAGTGCACTGTGCAGGAGGACTAAGGATTACTATACGGAAATGCATATTCATTTGTATTTACCTCAGCGTTGTAGTATGATTCGCCTAGTAGGACAAAGGTATATTCGTGATTCGATTGCTCGTTTTACAAACTAACAGCTTGTTTTATCTTTTGCAGATTTAAGGGTCAAGTGTGAGGTCTTGCTTAGTACTTTAATCTTTGAAGTTTTATGCACTTCGGATTCGGGGTATTTGATATTGTCTTAATGGCATCGTGTTATAGCTTTGTATATGCTTTTGCTAATATCGGACATGTACCTGGATTTAAATGTGAATCTACTTTTTTAATTATCAGAGTTAAACTATGGACAACCTGTTTATGGTCGGGTCGGTTGTTGTCTATTAACAATGTTTAATGACAAAGTGAGGTCCGATACAATTTTCATAGGTTAGGGTATCGCTTCTTTGTGCATAAATAGGTAACACACTTCACTTAAGTAATATTCTACTGCGTCTATTGGTTCTGCTTCGGTAAGGTGCTAAGGGAAACTGTAGCTATGTATGCAATATTATGCAATAATCATGAATGATGGAATTGCATGAGGACCGCGAATAGCCAGGCAACTCTTGTCGTATAGTAACATCGCGCGGCGAAATAGTTGGGTTTTTGTCATAGATCTGTAATTGTACTCATGTCCCGACCACTTGCCCTCGTAAGACTATGATCGGGAAAGTTGGTTGGCCATTTTGATATTTTGGCTCACAAGACTGTTTTTTGGGTTCGCCGTTCCGTATTGAAATTACACCTATCTAGGGTTACGGTATAGCGGGGACGACTAGATCCCACTCATTCGACCTTCGTACACTTACACCCAAGCCCAAGGCACTACACAGTTGCTTAGGCGGGAGTATTGGTCATCGTGCTGCTCAAGCCCACGCAAAACACCGTCGAGTGAATAAGTGACCGAATTCCACCGCGCTGCCCCGCTATACGCTGGGGCGCGGCCACGTACCTACAACTCTTTTGTTTCTTTTATGGGGGACTGTCGAAACTCTGGTTATCCGTGGTTGTTTTCTGGATCTCAAGACGGGTGCTTTGTGTTTTAGTTATGGAAGTATTCGCCATTGACTCTTATTYRTCATTTAGGGCAATCGTGGGGTTAGCAGAAGGAGGTCTTTAAGGGTTTTTCCTTTTCGAGTAAGGAATGCTGGAACATGAAATGATGGGGTCAACTCTATGACAAAGAAAACTTAGTTAACAACAAACTTGGTAACATGCTACCTGAGATGGGTTGGCGGTCATCTTCATCAGAGTTTGGTTCAGTTAACTTCAATATAGATAGAGTCCGAGTTGAAGGACTAGAAGTGATGATTTTTCTATGTCTATTGCCTCGTTTCTTATCTSCAGCACGGAAAGGACGTTCAATGGCTTCTTAAAGGCTGACGAACGATAGATGAGGAACGTTGTGGTGATACTGCTTATCCTTGACAATGACTTGCCTTGCATTGAATTGTATGGCATTAAGTTCACCTTCGTGGATGGGAATTTTAGTTAAATCACCAGCACATTTATTGAAAGAAGAAATAGCTTTCTTCTAGATTTCTTTGCTTTTTGCGCAATCGAAACAGAAGATAGGTGAGATGAACAATTGGCGTCGAGTTAAGAATTCGAATGTTATACCAAAGGAAATAACTTACCATCAAATGGTGTAACACTAAAGGTGAAGTTTTTGATGATCTTGTTGGTTGTGAGGTTCTAGAATTCTTCATCATACCACCAAAGAGCATAACTTTCAGTGACCAAATGACAAGAGCTGAAAAGAGACAAAGAACGTGTTTGAAACTGAGTGGTCWGGCTCTGCCATACATTTTCTTCAAAGAATATGTATCTCGTTGCCCAATCATGGTTCCCTTTGGTCAGAATGGGGATAGCAAGGGACTGACATAGTCTGAATTGTTTGGCGAAGAGCTGAGAATTATAGACTTCAAAACCAAAATGCTCAGGTTCTATAGCGGGCATATCTCTGGCGGTCAGAAGTTAGCACCAAAATTTTAAGTCTTGTGTAAATGAGTGCTACATACTAATTCTCTTCACCTAATATGGGGTGGCATTGAACATTCCTAAGCCATATGAATTAGCTCTATCCTTATTACCTAAAGGATACCAATCGTAGGAAGGGGGTCYAATTACATAAGACATTCCATCGTCAAAGGAGGGTCTACTACCTTTTGGTGATCATAACAAATAAAGTACATCTCGGCAAATGATAGACAAGTAATGATACGAGTGTTATCTGCAGTCGTGGTTACAATGTCTTATTGAAGTTTCGCGATGATCACATTTTGACACAACTCAAAACCAAGGTCAGTATACAAACTCGACCAACAAGTAAGCAGCTAGATAGGACCACCTATATGGTTTAAATCATCCCCATCCATAATCGTTCGCCTACATCTAAATAGGCAATAGTAAACATGTCCTAGCATAACGGATCCCACTGCAAGAAATGATGAATTAAAGGTGGCATTCACGGCTAAAGGCAGAAACAAAGTAGAGATACTACCAGATTTACACATCAGAAAGAGAGTAAGGGCAAATAGGGTGAAAAGTACYTCCTCCTCCTGGGTGAGTTCTCATGACGTAATAAGCTCATTGAAACCGATTTTGCTCCTATTTCCCATTACTTGCTTTAGGAGCGTGTGGTATCTGATGTACAAATCTTCTACACCTTTGTCCAGAGTAAAGACTCTTAATTCCTGATCATTTATGGCAATAATCCGATAAGAAAGGCAACGTCAGCCAAAGTGGCTGTCATAAGTCCTTGACTCATGAGGGAGAATGAAACAGTTAAGGACAGTGTCCCACAGCGACATTAAGGCACAAGTCAGCGACCCATTAAACGAGATTTTGCTGAAGGTGACGAGTTTAAGGAAACTCAAAATTTGTTTTGCTTGCCATGATTGATGAATGCCTGCAAGGCGTTTAAACCAGTAATTAGCATTCATATCTTGTACCCAACCCTTGATCGRATTTTGACTTAAAACCCATTGATGGGTTTGTGTTTMTTTCCCTTCCTCCTTTTGACCATAAGGAACATCGGTGTATGCGGCCACCCGAGGACCATCTTTACCAAAGAAATACTTAGAGAGTGTTGGGGTGGTCTCTTTCCTGAACTTTTCTCTATCCTCTTCACTTTCAAAATGAAATGAGAATGTCGGACCAATGGAGGATACACCCTTTTTTCCTAAGCAGGGTATTTGCCAGAATAAATCTGGACGAAATGAATCCTTGTGATTCTCAATATATTGACACAATAGAGCCTGATYAATTGGAAGGGTTGAAGTTTTGCACTGGCGAAGCGCTTCCGGCAATAATTCCGTAATAAAGTCGGAGGTGGGCTTTAGCGGTTTAAATGCAGAATTAGGATGTTGAGTTTTTGGAAGAAATACTGTTGTTTGGAATGAGATGATGGCGTTTTATAGCCTTATACGTGTCTTTTTAACCAAGAAAAGGTTGACYAACGGGAATGAATCTGGGAGAAGACCTTGTTGCCCTTGGTAAATGAACAAAATCAAAAGGGTATGTAGAAGGTTAGTAAAGCAATTTTAATGCAAACAAGCTCTATTATAAAAACATCTAAGGTAGTTGAGTAGACTTGCTCCTACTTCCTAATMAGAGTTATCTGTGATAACTTCTGATCATTTGACTCTAATAAACCTTTCATTAAGTCTCTATTTCCAATAAATCTCGTTTAATTAATTCTAAGCTGACGATGGACTTTAGGTCTGATGTGATTAGTAAAGCCGAGTCTCAAGGGTTTAAAGGTCTAATGTGGTCAAGAGTTGAGCAAGACCTCTCCTCTTTTCCCTTTGAAGCACTAAGAGAYGATGAGTTCCAACGATTCCTCATTTGGGGTAAAGTGATTGGTCATCTATACACAGAGGAGGAACACCGTGCAGACGAGGAACAAATCCTGGAAGAGATGAAATAGGAGCTTAAGAAAGGATCAGTCAGTAATCGAGGTGATCCAGATATGGACTCCGATGAAGAGGTTGGAGAAAAGAAACGATGTCGCCAGAGGCGTTCATTTGAAAGGGTAGCTAAAAAAGGAAGGTGTAAGAGGCAAATTGCTAGGGAACAATGTGCTTTGGAAGGAGATCTCTCCGATGATGCGGATTCCAACAATTATATGTTGGAAAAGGATGATTAACCATGGTGATTTCCTTCTCATGCCCCTCTTTTCGTTTCGTTTGGACAACCAGTTCATGATGAATTAAGTAATATTTTGATGACACAAGTAACGATTATTAAGTATGATGCTAATGTTCAAAAATCGATGATATATATCGTTCCTTTGCTTGTATGCCTTTTGTTATAATGCATGATGTTATAATAAGCTTTGTCAAGATATATAACCTCAAAATATATTTCTTGYGCACTTTGACGACCATAAATGAAAATAGTGGAAACAAAACATTTCTTCACCAAGGAATGTCCCATTAATGTATGATAATTAATGACTTGAACTTTGTGAAAATAATATTCAAAATATTTTCATGAATTAAAGTATTTAWTAAAGAAGCTTCACGAAATGAGGCCAAGCGACGTGGACGGTTTAAAAACTACCACTAAAACATGTCGTTTTGTGTAAGCGGTTTCCTGGGAAGTTATTCGATAAATCATTCACATTCCCATCATTTCCCTATAAATACCAACCTTTC
>SNQN01001291.1:0-20685 GCA_008642245.1 Bassia scoparia
CTCTTCATGCAGCTGCTGTTTATCATCAGTATGCACTGGTTCCTCAATACCTAGAACCACCAAGTTGCTTGCAGCAGCCAGAGCCGAAACCTGAGTCTTGGGAGGAATAGATTCAATACCTGGAGCCATCTGAGCTTTGACATCGGGAACAGTAAGCAGCAACAACTGAGTCTCAGCCAGCTCCTTCTCCATCTGATCAATTTTGGTATTGAAAGAAGTTGAAATTCCCTGGACCAGTTCCATAGCTTACCAAGAGTTTTCTCTTGGTTCTCCATTCTCTCCAGAAATACATTTTGACCCGCTGGTTCCTTTGCCTTGGCTTTCTTCTTTGGAGGGGGCTTAACCTCCACTGGTTCCTCAAACTTGAACCTTAACACATCAGCTCCAATATCAAGACCCTTTTGCTTAAGTATAGCCTTAGTGAACATTGTAATGGGTACAGTGGATCCACTTAGGCTAACTTTGTTGTTTTTAAGCAATTGGGTGATGATAGATCCATAGGACAGAGAATGATGGGATGAACCATAACAGTTCATGATGTGATCAAGAATCAAAGGAAGGAAGATACATGGTACGAATCAGATCTGTAACCCAATTCGCCCGCATGTAGCGGCCTCTACTCGGTCTCATTGTAATTCCATTAAGCACGATTTATTGGATGCACACAACTTACATTTTAAGCACCTTAGAAGCGTTCTAACCCTAAAGATACTAAGTGAGTATGTTTCTATTATGCACAAGAGACTACCTAACCTAGAAATTGTGACCACTTTGTATTAATCATGTTAAAACGGTGCCTAAAAACCGGTTGTCCATAGTTAATCTGACTTTAAAGTGATTCACAAAATTTCCGGTCTTTGTTTAGCAATATATACAAATTATACAACAATGACAATATGAAGTATATGAACTTCAAAATATATATACAAACTCATCTTACCCTAAATCTGCAAACAAAACAAAGGTTAGTTTGTAAAACGAAGCGAAACGAATCTTCCGCCTTGAATCGCTATATAAAGACAAATAAAACAAATGTTAGTTCATGACGAAAAACGAGCGCAATGAATCTTTCGCCTTGAATCGCTATACAAGAATAAGAAATCGTTAGTATTGACAAGTGATAATAATAATAAAAATGAAATGAAAAGAATGAAAACCAAAACAATGAAAACATTGAAAACGTTAAGAAAATCCTACATATTTACATGAACGATTAAATAGTGAGTTTCTACATTGTGTAAATTATATTAAAACTCATAACAATAGTTAATCAAATTAAAAGAAAGTGAGAGAGAATTATTGGTGAGTAATCTCAGAATTCAACCTTGTTTTCGCTTGTCAAAACGAATCGAAAGAACGCAAAAGACTCGTGTTTATGTGTATTTGTGAGAGAGTTTTGTGAATGAGAGAGAGAATGCTTAGGTCGTGAAGTTGGAAGTTGGAAGTCGTGTGAAAATCGTGTGTGTGAAATGAGCAAGGCAAGGTGCGTATTTATAGGCACGGAGGAATACGCTGAGGAGCGTATATACACTGAGGGGCAGCGTATATACGCTCAAAGGCAGCGTATATACGCTGCTCCTCAGCGTATATACGCTTCTCACAAAGAGCAATCCGTGATGGAAAGCTGTATACTCAAAGAATACGCTGAGGAGCGTATATACGCTGAGGGGCAGCGTATATACGCTGCTCCTCAGAGTATATACGCTCCTCAATTTGATTCCAACATCCTCACCAACTGGTTGTCAGATCAAGGGATCACTACACATTTTGCCTCGGTGGCGCACCCACAAGCCAATGGATAGGTTGAGTCCTTCAACAAAATTATCAGTAATGGGTTGAAGAAGAAGTTAGACAATGCAAAGGGGTTGTGGGTTGATGAATTATACAACGTGCTATGGTCTATCCGGACAACGGTGAAGAACTCAACGGGAGAAAATCCATTCACCCTTGTCTTTGGCTCGGATGTTGTATTGCCCATCGAGATGTATGAGCCAACACTACGGGTCATGATGTACACCGAAGAGGGAAACTGGGAAGCCATGAAGTGTAATCTTGACCTCATTCCAGAAATCCGGGGCAACGCTCTTCTTCGCCAACAAATCTATAAGCTAAGGATGTCCCGATAATACAACAAGCGTGTCAACCATCGGCCTCTCCAATTAGGAGACCTTGTGTTGAGGAAAATGGAATCTACGGGAAGGGCAAAGGAAGACGGAAAGTTGACCCCAAATTGGGAAGGTCCATACAAAATTTGTGAAGTGCTAAGGGATGGAACCTTCAAGTTAGAGGATGGTCAGGGGCAACGGCTTACTCATCCATGGAATACCGACAATTTGAGAAAATTTTATGTTTAAGCAAACATATTTGAGTCGACCTGAAGGCGCTCACCCTAAGTCGAGTTGCCAAGCGTGCACTCGCAACCACAAGTTTGAGTCGACCTGAAGGCGCTCAAGACTTGTAAAAATATTGAAGTATCTAGATTGAATGAAAGCCTTCAATACTTTGAACTTCAATTGTGTTATTCTAACAGGGGCAACTCCCCTCCTTGGGAAATACGTAAAAATTCAAAGCGAATAATTTACGCCCATGGATTCCCAAAATGAGACTAAACAGACCAATTTTCTGTTAAAATTAACCTAATAATGCCTAAGTCATACACTTAGAAGTTTTTAGGGTTGGCAAAATTGCCAGTAGGGAAAACGTTCCAATCTGCGAAGGGAACACCTTCATTGGATTATAGCGCGACGAGGAAAAAGCTCTGAAAAATGCGACGTGCGAGCTTACCGTTTTGTAAAAATTATGGAAATCTGCTCGCATTTAAGATCAGATTTGATCATTCAAGGGCAAGCGACCCTCAAAAGGTGCGATGTGCGAGCTTACCGTTTTGTAAAATCGACAAAAATGGCCTCGCACTAACTCACCCAAGGGCAAGTGACCCACAAAATGTGCGAGGTGCGAGCTTACCGTTTTGTAAAATTGACCAAAATAACTTCGCACCCCATTTATGTCGAGGGCAAGTCCCCAAATCGATGAAAGAAAAACACAAGTACGAGGTCTCGACAAGTAAAAAGCTTGCATAATGTCTGAAGACTAGATCCTGGACTCGCAGTTGCCCATGCAAGCAAACTGCGATGTGCGAGCTTACCATTTTGTAAAAACGATGGAAATTGGCTCGCACAAATCTATCTACCAGGGCAAACTGCGACGTGCGAGCTTATCGTTTTGTAAAAACGATGGAAATTGGCTCGCACAAATCTATCTACCAGGGCAAACTGTGACGTGCGAGCTTACCGTTTTGTAAAAACGATGGAAATTGGCTCGCACAAATCTATCTACCAGGGCAAATTGCGACGTGCGAGCTTACCGTTTTGTAAAAACGATGGAAATTGGCTCGCACAAATCTATCTACCAGGGAAAGCTGCGACGTGCGAGCTTACCGTTTTGTATTTGGCTGTCTATCTACCAAACTGCGACGTGCGAGCTTACAAAAACGTTGGGCTCGCACACATTGGAAAATTGTCCAAGGTTGTGACCTGCGAAGGGTTAAAACTGCTACGTCCTTGACTCAATCTCCAAGTTTAAGGGCAATCAGTATGATTGATTGACTTGACCCCACTGCTAGGCCTCAAGTCAATCAATTCTTAGAATCTATAAACTTGGACATTTCGCACAAGTACGAGACTACATTGCCTAAGGAGTATTGTTCGCACATGTTAGAGTGTCGCACATTTGGTTCGAAGTGTAGTCCATGCGACCAGTGGTGGACACATGCACTACAGGGGCAAGTGGACCCTTGAAGTGCGAAGGCTAAGTACATGAAGAGTAAACAACTGCGAAGTATGTGATTTAGAAGCAAAAAATTAAAAGCAAAGCAAAACTGCAAGATACAAGACTTGTGATTTTTACTGGCAAGAAAGCTTATATTAGATTGATGGAAAGTGAATTACAAAGCTTTCTAGACAAAAAATATAAGTTCTGTGCGAGGCCTAACACTTGTACAAATTATCTAAGGATACAACAAGAGTACAACAAAATACTGCCAAGTTGGGCTGAACAAAAGCGAGGCGAGAAGCGGTCATCTGATGCGAATAACAAGTCTCCACTTGAGAGGGATAAACCTTGAAGAGTGAGTAGCACCAATCATCTCAGGCTTGATGTCAACCTGGTTGAATGTTTTACCATTGTAAACACCAATGACGCTCCTAATCATCTGCGAAGCTGGCGAGGCGAGAAGGGGTCATCTGATGCGAACGTTAGCATCATCCGCATCATTCATATTTTCAATGTCGACGTGCTCATCCTGATCAGCATAGTCACCACCATCTTTGGCAATGTCGACATCATCAGTCTTGGCTTCCTCCTCCTCACCACTGCTGCTGCTGGCATCTTTGCGAGGCTCCTCGTCGTTGCTGGAAGAAGAACCATCAGAAGGTGCCGAGTCTGTAGAATGCTCCTCCTCGATGTAATCAAACATGAAGTTCTTCTCTGGCAAGGGAGGCCTTGGCGCCTCTAGAGTGTCAGGCATGTTTTGGATGATGTTCACTTGCTCGACATAATCCAGCCTTTCCTCGAAGCAGCGAAATAGGTAGCTCTTCTTCGCAGGAAATAAGTGCCAAGCCTCCTCCATCAGTGCTTGCATCTCCTCGATGCCTGCTTTCTTAGCCTCATCAAACTTGATCTTTTGGTTCTCCTTTAGAGCTACGAGCTCCTTGTCTTGCTCCTCATCAATGAAGCGAAGATTAAGAAGCTCATATCGCACTTTGGCCTCAGCCCTCGCCAATGCCTCCTCTTCAACTTGTGGCATGGCTTCAGCAAGCTTCGCAGCAACCTCTTGTTCAGTTCGCTCTGCGACAGCTTTGTTGACTCTTTCCTCCTCCTGCTCCGCAGACTTGGCCACATGCTTGGCCAAATCCATGTGCTTGGTGAGGAGGGAGTGGTAGCCTTCTAGTGATTTGCGGTAGGCTGCCTTCACCGCATTGAGGCTATGACCAAGAGTATAGGTCGCCTCTGCATCATTGACCTTGATAGCCAAGGTCTGCTGCGAGAGGTAATCCAGAGACTCCTGGTACAATAGCTCTTTGTGCTTGGCCTCGTGGTTGGCCTTTCGCATGGCCTTCGCAACACCATCTAGCCGCACCATCACCTGAAGAATATGCGAAGCAAAGTTAGTAAAAATGTGCGAAGGACTATACTTGTAAAAATTTAAATGAAGAGAAGGAACTTACATCGGTGAGTCCACTCATCGCCCTTTCACAAGATCCAACCTCGTATCCTGCGAGGCTGCCCTTGTACTCCTTCGTCGCGCAGCGGACCATGTCGCCCACTATCTTCTTTTTCTTCTCAGCTCCAAATTTGCGAGAAGAGTAGTGGTCGACCTCATCCACCTCCAGCCATTTTTCATCCTCTAAAGCATCACAGAGAGGGCAGTAACCAGCGAAGGATGCTTCTTCGCAACAAACCTGTCCAAGCCTTGGACGAAGTTCTCGTCAA
This sequence comes from Bassia scoparia, assembly GCA_008642245.1. Taxonomy (NCBI): domain Eukaryota; kingdom Viridiplantae; phylum Streptophyta; class Magnoliopsida; order Caryophyllales; family Amaranthaceae; genus Bassia; species Bassia scoparia. The sequence continues at coordinate 5,491 of SNQN01001291.1, forward strand.
CCCTCAACGACGGGTGACTCTGTGGTTCTGGCCTCTCAAGAGGAGTGGTGATCAGTGGGGGCTCGACATTTGGGTCAGCCATCAGCTCCTCGAAGTTAATCTGGTCTAGGTCCCCCACATAGCTGAATTCTGGAGGGAAGAATTTGAGGGTCTCCGCCCTTTTGCGAAGCTCTTCCAGCTCCTCTGTAGTGGGATCTGGCGAAGGAGGCTTCTCATTTGTTTTGGTGACCTCGCCCATCTCAGGAATATCTGTGAAGTCCTGCTCGAACGTTGGGGAGTCACCTTCAACTGCTCACCTGGTACATCGATATCCTGGGGATCAGGATGGCATAAAGAGGAGAATCATGCGAAGTCTTTGATCTCCTTTCATATGTCACCTCGGAGGACTACGACCCACTAGGGGTTCGCGGCCTAAACAAAGCAAGGTCCAGCCCATACTTGTTGAAGATGCGAACCTCAGTGGGATGAGCATTTGGACCCAGAATTGAACTGCGAGGGAAATGACTTATACCTGCAGAGTGATGTCTTTTGGCAGCCCGTTCAGAAGTTGAGGGCGAAGGAGCTCTCTTCTCGCCCACTTGAGTGGAGTGCGACGAGTCCCCCTTAGCTGTTGCAGGAGGTAGTGGTGTAGGCCGTGGATGTTTTGGCTTTTCTTTTGGCACCTCAATGCCCTTGCCCTTGCCAGCCACCTCAGTGCTGCTCTTCCTCTTGTGGCCTTCCGTAGGCTCAATTATTTTGACACCAGGTTTCGCAGGTTCCTTGGGTGTCTTGGACTTCCCCGTAGACTGCGAGGGAGATTTATGTTCTGTTCTTCTCTCCTCGTTTCGCGAGGAGTGTTTTGATTTGCTTTTCTCCCCGCTTCACGAGGAATGTTTTGATGGTTCTCTCCCCTCGCCCTGCGAGGAAGTTGTTTTTGCTGCTCTTTCTTCCCATCGCGAGGAAGGCTTAGTTTTGTCTTTTTCCTCGCCTCGTGAGGCAGATGTCCTTTTCAGGACTTGGTATTGAGAAGTCTTGTGGKAGGCAGACTTCGAAGGCTGGTCCTTCTTTGCTGCAGTGGCCTTCCCAGCCTTTAGGATATCGGAAGGCTTCTCCAACTTCTACAAATGAAAAGGGAAACACAAGTAAGCAACCTCGCAGAAATAATGTAAAAGACTATCTTATGTCTCGCATATGAGCAAACGTTCATGCGAGACATAAAGTTACAACTTTCGCATTTGAGAAAACAGTTCATGAAACGGAAAGTAAATGATGTGCGAGAGTAGCTACTTACCCGATGAAAGGCGTTCCTCTCTACAAGGCTTTTCAACCGCCATTCGACTGAGAGAGCTTGGAACTCCTTGCTGGACATGGTCACGTTTAAGTGACTGGGCAACTTTGCAAAGGAAGCTTCTGCGAGAGGAAACACTTGGTTAGGAAAATTCAAACAAAAAGAATAATCAACAAGTCAAAAGTCTACCTCTTTGGTCTCGCGTAATGCGACGACCACTTGGGAGATCAAAGGCTCGCAGGAAGTCCTTATTGCAGAAACACTCAAGGGTGGGGAGCCAGTTCTTGGGGACCATGGTCTTGCGAGTTAGGGTCCTAAATTGGTACTCCACAGTCTCAAAGTATTCTAACTGCTGTACAATCAGAGGGGTTCTCGCACCCAGCTCATTCTCCTTGAAGATGTTTTGATGCGAGGTCCATGAGGAGATGTCTCTTATACACATCTAGATGTGTATAAGAGACAGGTGTCTTCTGTGTGCACAAGGAAGAAATCATTCTTCCAGTTGTACACCTTATTGGGTTTGTCCAGCGAGGTCATGTACTTCCCCTTTTGCTGGAGCTGGAACCAACCAGCTTGGCATCTGCTGTTCTTGGAGATCAAATGCATGCGAAGGAATACATCTGTCTTACATGGCCAGCCCTTCACTTTACAAACGGCCATGTATCCAAGTATATGAYACCATGACTGAGGTGTCAGTTGTGCGAGACCTACGCCATAGGCCTTTAGCACATTTAATATGAAGGAATGGAGAGGGAAGCGAAGGCCCATATCCACCATGACCTTGTAAACGGCGAAGGTGTTGTCCGTTGTCTGAGTGATCGCAGTTCCCTCAGCAGGAATCACAAATTTCTCCTCGACTTCATGTGCGACGAAGCCGATGTGAGGAGCATAAATGTGTTGGTTCCGCTGGASTGCATCTCTCCAAGCCTTCCGCACTATAGTTGACGAAGGACTGTCCTTGTCCTTGTCCTTGTCTTCAGAGGATTCCTCCACCTCTTGGGGTTTATTTTTGGCAATCCAAGCCAATGGGTCCTTGTTATACTCCTCCACATCCTCATCCTTGGTCCTGGCAGTCTTTATTTGAGGCTCTTCATCACTGCTCTCTCGTAAAGCGACATCAATGCTCGCGCTTATTTCGGAAGATTCAGGACTTGAGTCCTCCATCCGCACAGGAATGCGACTAGAAGTACTTGGCTGGTCTGGCTCATCCTCATAAAATTGGTTCTCTGGTCTCCTAGTAGCCGTGGTTTTTCTRCGAGGCATCCTGATACGAATAGACAGTGTCAAGGATGGGACGAGGAGCTACAGAGTGCGAGTACAAAAAATCAAGGGAGGAGGAGAAAGCAGTTAAATTGGAGCCAGGCGAAGTTGGACTAGGCTCTTCCAAGCCCCAACTCTATTCTTATTGGGCGAAGAGTCCGTAGAACTTGCGTCGCTCATTATTACTTTGATAAAAAAGAATAAAGAATAAGTGCGAAGTAAGAAAGGGTGCGAACAGTACTTGATGTGCGATGTTGACGNAATAAAAGAAAATACTTTTTTGCCTAGTTGAGACTTGAATTAGCATGGAGGAATGATATGAGGCTTAGAAGAGAATGGGTGTGAGGTGACACTTGAGCATAATTCACAAACGGACCTGTTGCAATACAGTACAATCATCATAGACTTTCGGGAACTAAATGAAGCACCAAATTAGGTGTCTACAGCAACCAACACGAAGATGCTGATGAATTGTTAGAAAAAGCCGCKAATACTTAGGGTTTCGATGTTGAGATCGGGCTTCATGTATGGTTGATGTTATTTGTCCTATTTTTTTCATGTTAGTTTTMATTTTAACAGGACAAGTATGGTTGATGCTCTGAATTTTTGCAGCTTGTTTATTTTTGTTTTGAAATTTTTGTATGCTATGTGAATTTGGCTTTTAATCAAAACTTTGCTTGTTACGATTATTGCAGCTTAGGTTCTTGTTTTCTCTGTTATGTTTAAAACCTAATCAACAAATGCAAGCTTTTGAACAGTAATGAGTTGAAAATTTTGGTTTAATTGTGAATTTGTGATGGTTTAATTGTGAAAAATTGGGAATTTTTGGACTATGATTAGAACGTGGGAAAATTTAAGAGATCTGAATGTTTGATATAAATTTCATAATATTGTTTTTCTTTATATATTTACATTGTTTCAATTATGAATCTGTTGGTTGATTATTTTCTTATTTGGCCTCTATTTAGGAATCAGATACGAGATTGGGCATTGTGATTGGCCTGATGGTAGTCCATAGCTGGGGCACTTGGAGGAAGTGGCTTGTGATATGAGGTATTTCTTGTTTCACCAAAAGTATTAATCTTTAGCTTTTATTGTAGAATTTTCCAACATCACTTTTTGCAGCAGTTACAATAGGTTTTGTTTTGATGCGTAGATATAAGATTTTTCAAGTTCGTTGTTTGCTTCCAAAATTAGATTGGTGTACTACTTATTGCATATCATGCAGATGATTAGGTTAGACTCATGTTAATTTTAGCTTAGCAAGCCTTTGATTCTAAGTTTGGATTTTGTGTTGGTTGCTTGATTATAGCTAATTTATTTATTATGATTTTAGAGTGTTAATAAATTATAATGTTTAAACTATTTCTCTTTATTAAATTGGTTTTTTAATTAAAAATAAACAAATTTTGAATTCTTTTATTTTTATTATTCTTCTATTTAACTCGATTTGAACTTATTGTCTTTGAACATAATTATTAGAGAAGAGTTAATGAGAGAAATAGTTTAAACATTATTATCTTCTTCTGTTGTGGTAGTTGTGGTTGTGGTTGATCGATACAAGGTTAGCAACGATATCCATAGATGCAACGATATCCATAGATGCATGATTGATGTTGCTTTAGGTTAGTTGTCCAGCTAAAATTTATGTATTTTGGGTGTTACAATGTATTTTTTATGGCCTTTTCTAAGGGTATTTAAAGTKTCATGGAGGATTGAGGGCTCGAAGGAAACCCAAAAAATATTAATTTTACTGAAATTGATAATCTACTTTATTTTATCTGTGGAAAATGGTAATATCAACCATTATTTACAGTTGTTTAAGCTATGCCTTATTCTGGGTTTAGTCAGTGCAGTTGATCTTAGCTGTGATTATTGATTWTTGATTTTTGATGTAAACTGATTTTTGAATCGTAGTTTTCAAATCCTCTTGACATCATTCTCAGGGTGTTARAGCTCTTTCTGGTGAGGAATGTGCTGCTTATGGTAGCTCTTTCGCGTTTGATTTAGCCATTGTTGAGGCTATTCAATGGGTTAGTCTTCGTTACTCCTAGCTGGTTAGTCAGGGGGGACCGTTCGTATAATTTAATTGATTACTGTTGTAAGTTGAAGGAGTTTTATATTGATTGGCAGATAGTTTCGCTCCATTTTAATTGCCATGTATGATGCAATTTTAGAGTCGTTTTTATGTAGGCATAGTGATTGGAAGACTGTAAGTTTGCAATGAAGCATATTCGAAGATTATATGCTGGACTTGTTGATATATCATATGCCTACCCTTTACAACTCAGGCTCTTTGAGTCTTTGTTGTATGAGAAGCAAAGGCATGAGTGTTAATGTTAGAAAAAAGGCAATTATTGTTAACCTGTCATCTTTTCTTTTCTGTTCTTCTCTTTTTTTTAATTAAAATATATTGAGTGTACATTTGATGTTTTGTCCAGCTAATTCTTTTGTAGCGCCATGTATAGTTCTTGAATGTCCTAGCCTACTTAACTAAGAAATATTGGCACTTTGCATTTGTTTTCATCGCATTGTCCTATTGGATTTTAGTCTCGCATTTATTAGAAGGCTGAACTAATGTTGATGCAAGCTATCAGCCTATCATTTATACCAAAACATTGCATGTAGGGATACATTGCAGGGAAAAAATGATTCTCATTGTGCCACGATAGTGTATTAACATTAGTACAGAAGTAATAAAAATTGCAGGGACAAAATTATTCTCAGTATCGTGGCATCACCTTAATTTTTATATAGTTTTTATTTGAGATCTATCACTAATATTTTCTGGGTATTTGTTATTTTTATGTGTTTTTCGCAGGCAAAATGATGGGTTCACCATCAATGGTCGAGTGAAAATCCCAAGTAACAATTGTTTGTCCCCTTTTTTCTTCTTCTCCAATTGACGAATTTTATTTATTAATTGCAATTTTGTCTTCAATAATTGTGAATTATCTGTTTTGTAATGATTGAAAGGTTTAGAATTTTAAGTGTAGGACTAAATTTTTGTATTTATTGACCAATTATTGTGAGTTTAAATATGATTTTTAGCTGACCTTTGTGGTAAGAACTTTCGTCTATTGTGAAGTTATTTTGTTTAGTTGTTATGGTATGGCTTAACGAAAGCTTCTACCTATTTGTGAGATGACAATTTGTCTTATAAGGTCTAATGCTTGATAAGACATTATTTGAATTCCTTGAGTGGTGATTACCCTACTTTAATCGAATAATTTTAGCTACTATTAATCTGAGCAGTGATCATCTAATTTATATATTCCTATATGAGGTTTAGGGGAGTCTCCTTAAAGCTGTCAGGGAAGTCTATGTGTACACATTTGGCGTCTTCATCTCGTTGTTGATTTGGTGATGACTTGTGTTGATTGGCACTATATGCGTCGGTTCTCGCTTTCAAGCCTATTGTGTTTGATCAATTTGCCCACCAGCAACTCCAGCACAAAATGCATTAGTCTTTGAGGGACTTTATTTGATTGCACTCAGAACTCGAGGGATTAAGCCTTGTGTTTCTTCTTTTGGAGCTGATCAGTTTGATGATACCGACCCGTATAAGAGGGTAAAGAGAAGATCTTTTTTTAACTGGTTTTATTTCTCCATGTATATCTAGAATTGTTATAAATGCCTTTTTATAGACATTCTCTATTATTAGTATACAANGGCAAGCTTTCCGAGCCAGGAGGTCAAAGATAGCCAGGAACCAGTCCACATGCAATAAAAGGTCAGCTCTCCCGAGGTAGCATTGACGGAAAGCCTCCACCCCTCTCTCAACCCAGAAGCTGAGGAAATATTGTAGCCAGGCCATGTCAAATATTTGCTACAATAGTTGTGGTTGATGATGATTTCCTCATCTTTTTTTTTTGGCTCTAACAGCAAGTTCTTACCTTGATTTAAGGTTGGTGTTTGTTATTGAGGACATTGACAACATACACAAGTATAATTGGTGCAAGTATGTTGTTGAGAGGTTGAAGTATGCCACTTTGAAATATCATGATCRTATGTTAAAAAAGGGGAAATCATGTTCATTCGAGGGATGTGTTATTATGTGAATGCTCATATATTTTCACCATTTCAGAATTGGTGGTGAAAGGATTCCACATTTTACCCCTCGTCTTCCATATTGGGACAAACAGCGACTTAGAACAAGGTGTGTAGCTGAAGCTAGTGGGAAATTTGGTACTGGTATATTGGATAATTCTTTTCCTATTAGCTCGAAGGATGAATTTGTTGATGGTCATGTCAATTTGAAGAAGCGAGTTAAGAAAATGTCTAAGAGACCAGTGATTGACATAGCTTCAATATCTACCACTTCTAAATCTGTTACTTCTTCGAAACCAACAAATTTCATTTCAAATGAAKAACCTATGATTAAAGATGTGAAAAAGAAGAAGCAAAAGATGAAGCTTGAGTTCGACTTTCCTGTATGGACAGAAACAGATAAAGAGATTGCTAAATCTGCAAATGATGTGAGTTTATTATTATGTGTATCTAAATGATATTATGTGTTTGTGAATAATATTATATAGTAGTAAATAATATTTTGTCTCATGTTATTATATAATTAATTTCATTTTTAGGTTATTCTGTTGTTTTGAATAATATTATGAATTTATAGTTCTTATTATGTATTATATAATAATATTATATATTTCGTCAAGTATAATAGGTAGTTCTATGGTATATTTTCTTTTTATATAATTTTGTTTTTATTATGTTAGCTTATGTCATATTATGTACTTTTTGGATGATAGTATGTATTATATTTATGGGTTTTTTTGTCAAAACAAACCTTTTAAAGCCAAAAAATTGCGAAAACAAACCTTTTAAAACGTTATTTGTGAAAACAAACCTAAAACGAAAAAAAGGKTTGTAATAACAAACCCGCTGACATGATCAAGGTATTTGACCCAAATTTTCCCTTTAACTTACTAATAAACACCCCCATTTCCTATCTCCAACCATCTTCCTTCAATTTCCCTCCCATCTTTCTTCTCTGATCTCTTGTCAAATTTCTTATCCACCATTCACCACCACCGCGCGCCATCGCCGTCACCATTTTTGCGCGCCATTGCCATTGTAGCACCACCACGCCGACCATTAATCACCGCGCCACCATTGTAGGACCATTCTATCTCCTCTCACTCTCTTCCTCGCTCACTCAAACACTCCATTTCCCTCACAATTTCACTCACAAAACCCCCAAAGTCAAGAAATTTCCATCAATAACTCACTAAAATCAACACATTTTTCACTTTCAACTTCAAATTTTCGTTTTTGTCCCAAAAATTTTGGGTTTTGCAATACGGCGTTTTTTTTCTTTTATAAAAAAAAGCCACAACGGCCTATAGGCAGTGACAAGCGAGATATTATACTTATAATAATTCACTAATCTTGGTCCTCGCAGAGTATTAATTTGGAAAAGTGAAATGCCAACATGGCTATTCGTATACCTAAGCTAATATCGATGTGGAAAGGAATTAGAGGTGAGATGTGAGATTCAAATCCTTGACTTCCCTGTCGGGTTTGACTCTATACCAATGTCGGTGGATTATTCTCTAACTTTATTCATAAACTATAAACTGAACTTTCTTTTAAAGCGTGTTTTTACCAGAGAGAAAATAATAGAACATTGTTCTTTTTAACTTAATTTGATGTATCTTTGATGGAAATAGTAGGATGTTAGGGGACAAAAATAGGTTTACCTGCTATATAGATTAACGTTTAAACAACTACAATTGATTGATATTTGAGGTTAAAGTATAGTTGTATTATAGATTAGATTGCAAAGTTGTATTATGAAGTAACGATAACATCTATGATATTTTAAATAAAGTAAGGGAAAAGAAAAGGTGGAAAAATAATTGGTTTAGTTATTTTTATGGTAGGTCTTTTATTGGTTGACAAATAGATAGCGGGAGCTTGGATAGTAACGTACGCGTAGGCATGAGACCACTGGCACCATCTTACATGTATGAATGTATAATTAGAGTAATGTCGTTGCATCTGTTAGTTTTGTTGAGTAATAGATCTCCCTCTCGTGTTCACAAATTCACGTCCTTGGTAAATTGGTCATGATTCATATACTTACGGTATATCTTAATGCTGACTGATACGTATCCACAGCCAACATGATCATTAATATACATTTATATCATATAATATATATAATAAATAATAATTAGAGCCTATATTATATAAACTATATATATATATTATATTATATATTTATATATATAGGCATATATAAGATAAATATAATAATATCATGAGATGAACTTCGAAGCATATCGCGGAATATATATGCTGAGTATACATCTTAGGCTTTCTTCCTTTGCTAATTCATGATATTGAGGATTGAAAATGACTCCTTCATCTGTCTGGCAACAATATTGGACAAACTTAACTAATCGATCCTCTGACTATAGTAACACTCATATCACCATTCTATGATTCATTACTCAATATTTCTCTGGTCGCCATTAAGATACATCTAAGTGATCAAATAGAGAACATTTGGTGAAAGTGTATGTGTTTTGGTTGGTGTTGTGGATAAGATGTAACTTAATAAGGATAGAATATTTTGTTGGTTTTATTTATTATAAATGTGCAAGGGATAACACAAGGTTGGTATGTTATTGGACATATTAGCATGCATATGAAACACATAAGTGTCTAATACATTTTTCGATTGAAAGAACACAATGTTTTGCTTTTTATAGTAAAATGTTATATTGATACAGGGGATCTTCATTGCTATCTGGAATCGAAGAAGTGCACTAAAGACATTAGCAACAGTGAAGTTTGCCTCCTTGTATATTGCAATGAGGTAAGCTTTTTTTTATTCGTTTGCATTTGAAATTGACTGCATATCTGTTTTGGTGATTTGAATTCCTAGACATTAGTCCAATGAATAGTAAATACGAGAAGACTAGGGGAGAGAGAGAGAGTTTTGCAACAGGTCCTTTTCTGATTTTGGAGCATTCTTCTGAAGACTCGTCCAAATTTAATCATTGTTTAAATTTGGGGGTTTTTGTGAGATTATATGTTGTTTTCTTTTCGGATTTTTTTTCTTGTACTATTTGAATTTATTCTTCTTTTTCAATTGTTGTTATTTTTTTTTGTAGGTTTTAAATTCTAGATTTGAAGAATATAATCCAGTTTGCAAATTTGAAGAATATATTCAGTTTGGATAGTTTGTGTATTATTTTAGTTTTTTGATATAAATGTAAAGTAGTATATTATTTTTTTTAATGAATTACAAGGCTTGTTTAATGGTAAATGTATAATATGCTTATGTTATGGGTTGGTTTTGGCCTGTCAGAACCAGCAATTTGTAAAGCTGGTTTCTATTCTTTTTTATTTGAATATCTGAGATTTACCGACCAAAAATTTCGGGGTCGGTAAAAAACTAAAAAAAATTCCATGGAGCCATTTACCGGACGTGATTAATCGGTCGGTAAATGCTATGGCTCCCCATTTTTTCCGAGGAAAAAAGGCCCATTTTACCGACCGATTAAATCGGTCGGTAATGGCCCTTTTCCCTCCATTTTTTGGTCGGATTTATTGGACGGGAATAGGTCGGTAATCGTCGGAACCCTTACCGACCGAAAAATTGGTCGGTAACTTTGGATTACTGAGATTGTGATTCCGACAATCCTCTTACCGACCGATTTTTCGGTCGGTAAACCCCTGTTACCTTTTAGTCGAAATGGTCGGTAAGTTGTGGTCGGCCGATAGCCATTTTCTTGTTGTGGTATAATATATAATGTATAGTACAATACCAGGTAGTAATACTTTTTGTACTACATAATATTATTAAAAAGTACATATTATTAGTTTATAAGTAAATATTATAAACCATAAAATGGAAAACCTCAATAAATGTATTTTTTAAAAAGACCGTTAATAACACTACGTGATAATATATGTGATTTTAATATGAATATAATGTACTCCCTCTGTGAAGGATGGAGTAATTAAGTTACATGTTATTATAATGTTACTTTTTTCTATTTAGTGATCTAATATTACATGTATTATAATAGTATATTATGTCCTTATATTTAACATTATGTAATTCTAATACCAATATTGTTATTATCACGTAGTAACCACATTTATTATCCATAAGTACATAATTATAAATTTATAATACATAATACAGAAGAATTAAATAACTGAATAATAAGAATATTTTCATTATATTTAACAAAGTACTCCTTATTCATCATGTGCATACAAAAGTACTCCTTTCATTATATTAAAAGCTAATATATAGATCATAATATTTTCAAAAGTACTAATAATAATATAATAAACTATAGAATATTCTCCAAAATATCAAATAAAATTAATAACTTAATACAAGCAGGCACATCTTCAAAAGCCAAGGAATCTTAAATACCCACAGTTCTTCTTTCTTTTCTTCTTCTTATCATTCTTCATTTTTCTCACCATTCTTTTCCTATGTTCTTCTTGGCAACTGGGCATTGACATCTTTTTCTTCAACTTTATTCTTCATGTTTTCATCGACCTCCATTACCATTTGAAGTTTGTTCTCTCTTTTTTCTTTACAGTTCTTAAAAGATTCTCCCTTTGAACATTACAGTCAGCAGAGCCAACAGGCAGCCAATGCAACCTTGTTTCTTTTCTACAACAGGCTACAAAAAAAGTTACATAACAAACATAATATATTCTAATAAATACATATATTATAACAAAAACATAATAAAATAAATAACTTACATTGTTCAAGTATTCACAATTGAACTCAACACTTCCATCAAACAAAAGCATATGTGTTAACACATAACATCCACATCAAGGTCATATCTCCTTGTTTCCAATCTCCTCGACATTAGGGACTGCAAATTCTTCAATAGGAAATTCAGCCCAAAAATTTTTAAAAAATTCTTTAAACATTTAGAATACAAACATCCAATCTTCCAATCCTTATTTAATAATCTCCATGTCCAATATCTTCGTCTTATAATCCGATTATCTAAATAAAATATGGCTTTCTTCTTCAAATCAGAACAAAACAGATATAAAGTGATTGCAGATTTAAAAGCATAGGAAGAAAATCTGCATGTAAAAAAAAATAAATATTAACAAAATATTAAAAAAGAATATAATTAAAAAAATGTGTTAAAAAAATTAATAATAACTTTTCAATTTCTGAATGAACATGAATTCCATAATTTCAACAGATAATCCAAGCAGTATGAATCTCAGTCAAGTTGTCCATTTAATCAGCATTAACAGCCTCAAAAGAGTAGCTAAATAAAAAAGAAATAAAACATAAATATCCAAAAATACATATTATACTCACAAAATATATAATATTATTATTAATCACACAAAAAACTATAAATTCATAATATTATATAAACAACAGAATAAGAGAATAATATAAATAAGAGTTAATTATATAATATAATATTCAAGTGCATAATAATTATTAAATAATTATTATATAATAACATAAACATAATATTATTTACTACTATATAATATGCTTCACAATACATAATATCATTAAAATACACATAATAAACTCACATAATAAAAAAAAGAAAATAAAATTTAGAAAAATTATATAATTTATTAAAAAAAAAAATAGAAGATAATTATAATACTTACTCCCGTGATGACCCAAAGTATATATTCTTTGGTCTCTTCTATTGTTTTGCAATAGATATTTCATTATGTTAAGCATCAAAGCAAAATTATCAATGCAAGCTCAAAATTTTTGTTTCACTAGCGATCGCAAAAAACTCACTTCTTGGAAGAAGAACAAATCACTTTTTGAAAATCACTTCACGTACACAGAAAAATACATGAATTAACAACTGTATTAGAATAATCAAAACTATATAATATACTAAAAACAACAAAATATTGTTGAAAAACCACATAATATCGAAAACATTTATATATTATAATTCAACTAGATTCAAAGATATATATAATAATATCTAAAAGCAAATAATACATACAACAAAACATAATTAAAATAAATATATTAATTAAAATAACAAACTTTAAACAAAATCAATTTAATAATATATAATAAATGATAACAGCAGAGTATAAGAATTACGCACTGATCAACATGGCAAGCTTTGCATCGTCGTAGTAGTTCTGTATGTAACGTTTGAACCTGTTTATACTGATGATGGTATGTACTAGAGTGGGTGTTGGTTTTTCTTTATCTATATAAGATTATTGAGTAATATTCGATTGGTACATTGTTTCATTAATCAGTTAATATAATATTATGTACGTGTTTGCTGATAATATCTCTAGCGTTTGTGAATTAGGAACATATATTTGTCCAAATAATACTAATAATATTCAGCTAAACACTACACCATAACCGGGGATTCTATATGTACATAGTAATGTAAACTATATTAGCTTCATGATATTCACATACTAATTATTCGAAAAACAATATAACTCAAATCTAAATCAAAACAGTAGGTCAAAAAAGAAGTTAAAATAATTAAAAATACTATACACCCTAGATTTGTTCTTAGAAGGTTTGAACATTCACAGATTGTGTATATTAATCTAAAGTCTTTGAATTAATCTCTTTCAAATTAAATTAAAAATATAAAATTAGAAGATTTTAATCCAATCCTCTCTACATACTATAACATTCATGCATTAGCTGACTAGTTAAGTATAAGTTAAAGGAAGGTTAGTGTTTTAGAATTCGGAGTGCCTTCTTCCAAATTCAGGGAAGTAGAATTACATTTATTATTGCATGGATCCCAAACTTGACAACTCTCTTCTGATATACAGATCCACAAGCTCATTTGTAGTCCGGATGTAGAGTAACTTTTAGTCATTCTATGAAAAAATATTTGATATTCTAAAATACAAAAATGTTGATACCATCTTATTACGGGTCAATTAAATACTACTTAGGTTTGAGGAGATCTCTATACACACAAGAAAGGAAAATTTTATTGCGATTTAGTCAATCACAGGTATGTCTCGGTTGAATATCAGTCTATGAAGATAAAATGAGTAACTTCAATCAATATACCAAATTTATTTATGAACATTATTCTAGGTTTAATTTAACTAAAAAACTAAATCATCAAAGAGATTCTCTGATTGATGTGACATATCAATTTGATCAGTTATGTTAGGTTATCTCTGATGTTCCTTTTTTTTCTTATTCTTTTCGCTGCAGCTCTCACTGACTCCAATAGAACTCATTTAATTGTTAATATCGGAGACAACTAATGCAACACAGTGACTGCTTGTTCCTTTCCTTCCTATACGCAGAGCAAAAGTGGAGTTATTATATGTCTATGAACAGGACTTACTAATTAAACAAAAAACAATAACTTCAAAAAGTAACAAAGATATCATATTTTAATACACGAACAATTTGAAGGCTAATGACAAATTATGAATAAAATTTTTTAGTAACAGTTGCATAATAGCAATTGCTACTATAAACATGATGAAATAACTCATTACCTGCAAGCAATATAAGTAAGAAGTACCTAAATGAAGCATATTTATCATTAATACTTGAGGCAGTCACAATCACCGTGAGTAAAGTTATTTATCATTATTAGCATACCAACTGCTCTACTATTTATCTAAATACTTATTTTTATGTATTAATAAATTATTATATAAGGTTTATTTTGTCAAAATCAAACCTTTTAAAACAAATAAAATTGCCGAAAACAAATCTTTTAAATGATTAATTTGTTGAAAAACAAACCTAAACAAAAAAAATAGTTTTTGTATTATACAAAACCGTCTGACTATCATTGGTTTGTTTGCCATTGAATATTTACCATGCACTATTGACGCCCTGCCTAAGTTTTCCACCATCTTACTTTATATGCTTGTTAAATAACACTCCTAAATATTGACCACCTACCTTCCTTTCTACTTGCTTCATTCATTCTTCTTGCTTGCTCATTGAAACGCTACTAATCCATTCATAACAAAACAAGTAACAATAATTCTTCATACTCGTCTCACGGTTTACCTGTACCTACGTGCTATATAAATAAATTATTTAAAATCAACGCTTCTCAAATGTCTACATGCACATTGATATTATATTACATTATTAAACTTATATTATTATATATATTATTTCTCCCTATTCGTTTGTTGCCACTTTAAAAAACATATAGAAATAGTCATAAATTGCACACCAGTTCGTCGCTTTCACTAAAAGCACGGTAACCTTCTCTTTGGTCTGCTTCATTCTCATCCCTCAGTCCAATTACGACCCACTAATTTACTTATTTTCCACGCACTGCACCAACCGTACCCTTTAGCCACTCTCAAACTCCTACTGTTCCACCTTTGAGAAACCTTCCCATCTTAAACATATCAACTCAACCTCGAAACTTCCGTCCCCCCACCCTTCGAAAAACCCCAATAACCCCTTGAAACCCCTCGAAACTTCCCCTCCCCCCCCACCCATCGAAAACCCCAAATTAACCCCTCGAAACACCCCTCCACCACCGTGGTTTGGTCGAAGGACCTAGCAAAATAGTATTGAAACCCAGAACTGGGCTGTGGGACAAAAATGAACCCCCAAACTTTCGACACCCACGAATCCCGCAATCTTTTGACGAATAAACCCTAATTTTCGACCTAATTTCCTC
>SNQN01001291.1:30667-68826 GCA_008642245.1 Bassia scoparia
AAAAAGGTATACCTAACGAATCACGAAATTAGATCATGCAAGACGCATTAGGAGAGATATGCCTGTATTCGTATAAAAATAATTTTTTTATAGAGCCTATTATTTCATTCCTATCAGACATCATCACAATATATAGAAAAATCACTTTACGATAAAATAGAGTGGGGGACAAGTGGACAATGGCGTGAGATAAGGAGAGTAGAGTAAAAAAATACATAATACTCACCGACCGAATTTAAATTTGGTCGGTACACCGACCGAAATATCGGTCGGTGATAAATTATTTATAATTTTTTTAATTAACGTTTATGGAGGGAAAAGTTTGATGGAAAAAAAATAATTAACTTACCGACCGAAAATTCGGTCGGTAATACCGTCTGATTTGAAATCGGTCGATATTACCGACCGTTAATTCGGTCGATAAATTACACCGACTGATTTTTTTCGGTCGGTAATTTCGGTCGGCCTTAGGCGAATTTCTAGTAGTGATATTATCTCTTTATAAATAATATTATGTAGTTATTTAAATGTTTATGAGTTTTATTATGTATTATTTGTTATGAATTTTTGAAGCCAATAATTAGATTTCATATTATATTATGTATTGTACTATATAATTATGTATTTATATTATATATCGAGATTTATAATTATATTATGTATTTAGCAATAGATTTCTTTTTATACTATGTATTTATAAGGGATATTGTAAGTTTTTGTTTTTATAAAATTTGTAATATTAATATATACTTTTATATTATATTATGTAGTTATCATATACATATTATAATGAAATATGATATAATAACAATTCATAAGTAATATGGTACTCTATATGCTAATGGAAATAGTAAAACTTATTATGTATTTATTTAAAAATACAAAATTAAATGCACTAAAACAGGTGTTCTTTTGGAACTATTGGTGTTTTGGAACCAAACTCCTTGTGCCTTTGCTTACCTTTTTTGATGGTTTCTTGTATGAGTCATAAGATCCTTTTGATCTCTTATTATCTTTTCCTTTTGTGACAGCTCTGTCTGGGTCTAAAACAAATACCGTAACTGTTTGTGTTTGATTTCTCTCCAACATTGTTTCATCAATTGATTGTTGTTCTAATTCTTTTGCTTGTTCTTTTGCAGCTTTCCTGTCTGCTTCCTTTATAATTTCTTCAACCTTGATTTGCGACTCTTTGTAAGAATCTTCTATTATTTTTCTTGCTTCTTCAATAGTATGACTCTTCAAAATTAGGTTGTAGTACCTGTATTAAAGATAATACATAATATCAGATTTAAAATACATAATATAATATAAATATACAATATATAATCATTTATTACCTTCTTATCATATGTAATCTCAATGGTGTTTAAATCATTAACTATTCCAGAAGCCCTTTTTTTATTATCATATTTCTCCCAAATGTCCCTTTTTGCAAATCTAGACCATCTTTGTGATATATACCTTTTTGGTATTTCAGGAATTGAATGCAAGTGTAAGACCCTAATTGAATGGAAGCATAACCTGCCCGATTCTTCAAAGTTCTCGCATCCGCAACTTATAATCTTTTCTGGAAAATTGAATTCAACTAATTGAGAAGAACCAGAGATACCATTGATGAACCATTGATGAACACTATGCAACTCAATATTACTTGCCATAGTATATTTAAACTCTTCCTCAAAATCTCCGAAAAGAGTATGTGTATATATATTTGCTACATGTTTAAGTAGTGAACTCATGCAAAGATCAGACTTTGGTATCCTTCTCGTGCAGTTGAAATCATCTCTYTCTTCTTGTCTTCTCCATCTATTGATTGTAGCTTGGAAAATTGCATAGAAATCAGTCAGACTTGTTGTTTTGTTAGCCTTGAATCCCACTGCATGATTAGTACTCTCGCTCCTTTGTGACGAAAGGATTCCAACAGAGAAGAAATCCTTATTAAAGGCAGTGCACCACTTTTCTTTTATGTTATATAATCTCTTGAACCAATCATCATCTTCTAACTTATATTTGTGTAACATAGAACTCCACTTTTCTTCAAATTCTTCCTCTGTTATGNAATGTAGAGGCATTTAATATCACTATAAGGTTATAATAAGTTTTTAAATAACATAATAACAAATGTTCTTCACATTACTCGTAAAGTAACAAAGTACATTATATCCTATTAGAATGACATAATATGACATTAAATTATATTATTATAACGTTAAAAATTAATTTATATTTTGTTTTATCTGTAAAAATACATAACATTATAATATAATTATATAATATGAATTTTAGTATGACATTAGTATTAAATTGTTCATTTGTTGTACGAATTATAAATAACACAATTGCATTATGTTATAAAAACAGAGATTGAAAATACTGCATTCTAATTACCTTGATTTGTTGAAGAGTTGCTGGTATTGTCCTGATTTAATTCCAATTGCAGCTGCTTCTGAGATTGAAATTGCTGCTGATCTTCTATTAATTCGATTTCTGTTTATTTTATATAGAATTATCATATATTACAATTTATATGATAAATCGAATTCGATAAGTTATAAATTGAAGAATAAAATATGTAAAATGAAGTTATCTACCTTGTTCAATAGCAGAAGCATTCAAATCTATTTGCAATGAGTTTCGATTTGTATGTATTTCTGCTTGGATTCTCAAACTTTGATATTCTCGATCTTCTTCTTCGATTATTTCGCTCAATGTATTTGATTCTATGCATTTATTCAGATCTATTTATGAAATTAATGATGATTCATTCATTACTTTTGATTGTAGGTGTAGAATAATTGTAGAGAGAGAAGTTCCGAGATGATGTAGTTGAGAGACAAACAATGAATGATTTAGTTGAGCGTTAGTTATTATGTTATTTACGTTTTTACGTTATTATGTATATTGGGCCGTTAGTAATCACGTGATGTTTTTAGGTCCACAATAAGTTTACTGTGGACCGGGTCCATGCAAGACGTATTGTATAAGGAATTATGATCTCTCCATGTCCATTTTCTTAAATCAAATATAGGAGATGCATCTATTATCAATATAGAAATTTCAAAAAAAATATATATATTTCCCCTTAATTCATCTCCAACCATTTATTAAGAAAATGCACTCTCCATGTCCCCTAAAAAATGAAGAAGATCCTAACTCCTATCTTTGTATCTTCAATAGTTAGTGCATTTTGACTTACTTTAACTTTATACATATAAATAAAAATTTATTTATATGAGATCTTATTTGACTCATCTCATTATGCATTTTTCAAAAATATGATTTATATATTTTTTTCATATCAAATGAAGATATTATTATGTCTCGAAAACTATAGAAAAACAAATGTAGCAACTAAGAAAAAAAATGTGTTCCTTGAGAGCCTTTCTCTCTCTAAGACTTCCTCTCTCTAGTTTTCTTCTTCTTTTAGAAGGTGCCATGGCAAAGAAATCTAAGAAAGAGGAGATTCAAGCTACGAAGCCATTAACCAGTAAATCATTGAATTTTTTTCCTCAATATGGCAAAACTTTTGCCAAATTCCCATTTTGTTGGAATCAAAAATAATTCCCACCATACAATCCACGTAGGATCGGTATTTTTTTTTAAAAAAAATTCAGACAAATTCGCTATCAGCAGTAGGGAATTACTAGTGAAAATCGCTACTAACGATAGCGAATTTATCGAACTTATCTAGTAAATTTGCTACTGGCTATAGCGAATTACAGGTACAATTTGCTACTGTCAATAGCGAATTTACCAGAATTGTTCTACAAAAAGCTTCTGAACAAATTTTAACTAAGGAAATTCGCTACTACCAGTAGCGAATTATCTATGGAAATCGCTTCTGCCAGTAGCGATTTACTTAGGTACTTCACTATTGACAGTAGCGATTTTCTCAGGTAATTTGCTACTGCCAGTAGCGTAGTTTCCAATTTTTTTTTAAAAAAAGATTAAATTGCATACCGATCCTACATGGACGCTATGCTGGGAATTAGTTTCCAAACCGAAGCAAAATGGGAATTTTGCAAAACTTGAACAATATTGAGGGAAAAAGTTCTAAATCAGTGTCTTTTCAATTTGATGATGGTTAGTTTGCATTTTGTTTTAGTGGAGATTGGTGACATAATCACTCCGGAGGATTCGATTAAGGAATTCCACGTAAAATCTACTCTACGATTGAACTTTTTAGATTGGTTGTCCTCGATTCATCAATTGCAGAATTTTAAGAGTGATTGGGCGAAAGAAGTTGATGCTGAGATCCCTATTTTGCTGGTACAATCTGTATTGGGTAACCCTAACTCTTCTTCTAATTTGCGTGATGATGTCAAAAAATTAAGTAGTCCCGAGGATTGTTTTAAGATCCATTTCGATGATGTGTTGCCTGTAATCGATTATTGGTCTTCTTTTATTGTTTGTTTTGTACTGGGAGCAAATCTTTGAAGGCTTTATTCACCGCACTTGGTGAAAATACGACGTTGATAAGGTGGTGGGGGCTAATAAGGGTGTTTTTCTAGTTCATTTTAAGGCCATGGATTTTAGAGATCAAGTATTGCAGGATGAGAAACCTTTATTGACCATAAACCTGTTGTAATGAAACCATGGGACCCTAACATGGACTGTACCAAGACCGTGGAGAAATCCATTCCGATTTGGGTTAATCTTCATCTTGATTTCAAGTATTGGGGACTTGGCTGTTTGGAGAAATTGATTCGACATGTTAGTAAGCTTGTCAAGGTCGATAAAGCTTCGGAGAACAAGGATAAACTTCAGTTTGCGAGATGCTTAATTGATGTCCCCCTAGATAGCTCTTTTCTTGATTGTTTATCTTTCATGAATGAGCATGATGTCAAAACTAAGTTTAAGTTGAGTTATAATTGGAAGCCAATTGTTTGTTCTAAATGTAAGGGTGTGGGCCATGCTTTTGAGGTATGCAAGGCTGCTCAAGTTTGGAGAAAGAAGGCGGTCCAACCAAAGGAGGTTCACCCAATTCAGGAGGTCCAAACAGTGGTGGAGGCTCCGGTTGAAGAACCACGGGTACAACCAGCCCTAGATGAGTTTACTCCTGCTACACGAGTTAGCTCACGAGTTCAACCTGTTGCTATTGCTACCGCACTCAAGAATGGTTTTGCTGCACTCGAAGAAATGATGGAGAATGGAGCCGATGAACTTATAACTAATGAGAGGGGTGGTGTGCACTCTCCTTTTGCTAATGGATATGCTTTTAATTTGGAATGTAAGTGGTGCTAACAAGGTCATTGAACAGGAGGCTCTTAAGGCTTTCATCTCTTGGAATCCTGTTGGTCTTATGTGCCTCTTAGAGTCAAAAGTGAAACCTAAGAATTTAGGGTCACTTTATACTAAAATGTTTAGTGGTTGGTGTTTCACAACTAATTCTAGTTTTGATAAGAGAGGGAGGATTATGTTGGCATGGAATCCTTTATCTTTTACTGTCATTATTATTAGTATGTCAGATCAATTCATTCATGTTATCCTTAGTCCTTTGAGTGGGTTAAAACCTTTTTATTGTATTTTCATTAATGCTCCAAAATGATAAGTATCTTAGGAGGTTGCTTTGGAGTGACTTGGTGAAACCCGATCAAGCTGAGGCAGTCAGGCCCATGGATTATTGGGAGTGACTTCAATTGTATCCTTGATTAAGTGAGAAAATTGGTGCTGATGTGCATAGGGGAGCCATGGAGGATTTTCGACAATGTGTGGAACAATGTCAAATGGTTGATATCAAAGCCTGTGGTAATTTTTTTACCTAGAGTAATAAGCAAAAACCTGAGAATAGGGTTTATTCTAAGCTTGATAGACTAATGGCTAATGATGATTGGTTAGTGCAGTATCCCACTGCTACTGCTCTTTTCCTAATGAGGAAATTTTGGATCACTGTCCTGTTTTGCTTTGTGTTGGTGCAAATACTTATGGTAGGAAACCATTTAAATATTTTCGAAGGAATTGAATGCTACTTTAATCTCACTTATTCCAAAGGTCCAAATTCTAAAAGATGTTTCTGAATTTAGGCCCATTTCCTGCTGCAACGTTCTATATAAATGCATCACTAAGGTTATGTGCAACAGGCTAAGATTAGTGTTACTTGATTTAATTGTGGACAAAGCTTTTGTACATGGCAAATATATCATCCATAACATTATGATCTGTCAAGACTTAATGAGGAAGTATGACAGGAAACAAAATAGTTCTGGGTGCATGATTAAACTGGATCTTAGAAAAGCCTATGATAAAGTTGAATGGTGTTTGATTGATGAGATGATGAGTGCTCTTCATTTTCCTTCTCAATTTAGGAATTGCGTTATGACTTGTCTGTCCTCTTCTAAGTTTTCCTTAGTGATCAATGGCTCTCCTCAGGGTTTCTTTAGCTCTAAGAGAGGCTTTTGGCAAAGGGATCCTTTATCTCCTTTGCTTTTTGTCATCTRCATGGAGTACTTGCCGAGGATAATGATGTGTATGAGTAGAGATAGAGGATTTGGTTTCCATCCTAGATGCAGAGCTCTTAATCTTATCCACCTTTGCTTTGCGGATGACTTAATCATGTGTTGCAAAGGAAACCTGGCTTCTGTGCAGTGCTTATTGGAGAGTTTCAACACTTTTTCACAAGTTTTAGGTAAGTCCGAAATCTTATCCTGTGGCATGGACTCCCACCTCATGTATTAGACCATTAGTGCAACTGGCTTCTGTAGAGGAAACATGTCATTCAAGTACCTTGGTGTTCCCAATTACTCTAAAAGAATTACTGCAAAGAATTGTGTTGTGCTCTTAGATAAAATGATGGCCATGATTAAATTGTGGAGTTATAGGCATTTGACTTTTGTGGCTAGGGTGCAGTTGATCAATTATTTCCTACTCAATCTACACTTATATTGGTCTCAGGTTTTTTTACCTCCCTAAGTCAGTTTTGACAAATATTGAACACATGTGCAGGGCTTTCTTTTGGAGTGGAAATTGGTTTGGTGCTAAACCTGGTTATGTGAGATGGAAGGATGTATGTGTTTCTAAGMACAGTGGTGGCCTTGGAATTAGGGACATTCATCAATGGACTATTGCTAATATGGGTAGGCATGTCTAGGCCATTGCCTTTAAGCAGGACAATTTATGGCTTAAGTGAATTCAGGCCATTTACTTGAAAGATACAAGTTGGTGGTCTTATGTTCCTCCCAGAGATTGCAACTGGTATTGGAGGAAGATTTGTGAGATTAAGGATTTGTTCGTTAGGCAAGGTTTGTGGAGCCTCATTTGCAGTATGCCTAGGTACTCAGTCTCTAAAATTTACCATTCTATGATCCAGGATCTTCCTTTTGTTCCTTGGGATAAGGCTGTTTGGAATAGGCTCTCTATTCCAAACTCTAGGTTTTGTGCATGGTTGATCATGAAGCAAAGGCTAGCTATCAAATCTAGGTTGATTCGATTTGGAGCCTGTGTGGATGATAGATGTCTGTTATGTGATAATAGAGAATCTCAGGAGCACCGTTTCTTCTCCTGTTCAGTGAGAACGAATCTGTTACATCATCTTTGCGACTGGGTTAGTGTGCATCCTAACTGTGATAATTATCTGGACCTTTGGAGGTGGATTCACAAGAGATCATGTTGAACAAGTTTCAAAAGCAAGTTATTTGGGCTATGCTGAGCGTGCTTGCTTATCAAATTTGGATCGGAAGGAATAGATTACTTTGGCATCAACAGAGTTTACAACATGAGCATATCATTCACAACATTAAATAGGATATTCTTTGGAGAATTAGGCGGTTTTTCTCTAAGAAAATTTCTAGGAAGGATAAATTGTTGATGTCTGAATTGTAATGGCTGTTATTGCTAGTTTGCTGCACTTTATTCTTTTTTTAGATTAGAGGGCTTAGGCTGTATGAGTGTATGGAGTTTTTCTGAGCTTAATATAAATTTTCTCTTACTTGTCTAAAATTATGAAGTTGAGCAAGACTTTATGCACGGGGTGACGGGGTTTACAATACTCATATGAGTTTTTTTAACTTATTTTTACGTAATTTATTTGAATTTATTAATACTTAAAATCGGTGAAAAATATAAAGTGTGTTTTATTAACTTATTGATACTTGTTTGTACTTATTAATATTTATTGATACGTATATATACTTAATGATATTTATGTATACTTATTCATACCAAAAAAATTAGTTAAAGAAAACATGATCAGTAAGATTGTAAATCCCTTCCCTTTTTCTATGCAAAACCTTAAAAATTCCTTTAAAAAAAACCTTAAAAATTCTCATAAAAAA
Organism: Bassia scoparia; assembly: GCA_008642245.1. Classification (NCBI taxonomy): domain Eukaryota; kingdom Viridiplantae; phylum Streptophyta; class Magnoliopsida; order Caryophyllales; family Amaranthaceae; genus Bassia; species Bassia scoparia. Next base: position 38,938 of record SNQN01001291.1, read on the forward strand.
GTGGGTCATCTTGCAAAAGAAAAGGGGTGGAATAATAAATTAATCAATTGTCTTCTTAATTATATTTGGAATGCGATTAAAATTGGATTAATATAATCCCTTTATGTGTTTTTTCCCATCAAACACATATTTATTTAATCATCATAAAATAAGCTTGGCCTTGTTCTTTTCAGCTTAATTTGAATATTTATTACTCCCTCTGTTCTACTAAATTTCTATCACTTCTATTTTTCACATTTGTCAATGCACAATTTGTATGCTAAATATCTTTATTTTTACATTAGTAGAAATCATAAAAATTGGATTTTAATAATCTACTCATTAAGACGATTCAAACTAGATCCCACTTGACTATATCCACTTTTATATATTGGTGAGTGTAGGCGTGTGCCCTTATTGGGTCTTATTCTTTGTCGATTTCGTTGGTGGGCTTGAGCCACAGATTCTGCATGCGAGTGCGTTCGGGAAGTGTTGTCGAGTGGGGAATCACCACCGTGTCTATACAGGTTAATCACGGACGCCCGAAAYATTKGTGCCAATTTAATGGCCCCAGTGTCTGATCCATTAACCAAGTCGTTGGTTCGGGGACATGGTACGGAAAGAATCTTTGACGCAATCCGCCCGCATGTAGCGGCCTCTACTCGGTCTCATTGTAATTCCATTCGATCAAATTCATTGAATACACAACAACTTAACAATTTTATCCTTAGGAAGTGCTCTAACCTTAGAAATCTATTAATAGGTGAGTTTCTATTATGCAAAAACCACTACCTAGCCTAATTATTGTGATTACTTCAAATTAATCAAATTAATAAGGTGCTTAATTAAATTCAATTTGTCCATGATTAATCTGAATTTAATGTGATTCAATAATTTCAGATCTTGTTTAAGCAATAAAAAAAGTGATTTCATGCATAAACAATGTCAACATACATATAGGATGATGGTTAGTATGCAATAATAGAAAACTCGAACATTCAAATCAAACTTACCTTGCTTCGTTATTAATCACAAGAGAAAACAAAGGCTATTTTATCAAAAACTTTGGTTCGACTTGAATCGTTTATCACAACAAAAGAGATTGTTAGCATTAACAATTACGATTAAAGCAATTGTGTTAAAGCGAAGACGATTGAAAGTTAATGAATTTACATGATTGAAATTCAAAAAGCAAAATTCTAATAAATATGATTGAAATTCAAAAGAGAAATTTTAATATTAATAAAAAACAATAATAAAAAGTAAAGAGAGAATTGAACCGAACAGCCTCAGAATTTATACCTCGATTAGCAAAGAAACGAATCCAAAAATAGCGACGGATTTGAGAACCTTGGGTTTTTATGAGTGATTTGTGTGAGAGAATTTTGAAAGTTTCGAATTGTCTTAAGCACAACAGAATTCGTTTATTGAATATTGATTTTCGTTGAAGTTCGATTATGCACCGAGAGCATGTATTTATATGCGTATGGGAAAAGATAAGTAAAAAAGATATATGGAATACGGATACAATCGTATATAACTTTTGACATAAAGCTCYGTTTGAGGCATGCCATATACCGTTGGAAAGCTCTCAATCTCTAGTTTCCATCGCATTTTGTCTCACATAAAAATGCTTTGTAGATCAGAAGTTGGCACAACCGTATATACGATCATATAGACCACGCCAGCGATTCGATTGTTCTGAATTACTGTTTTTTCTATCTTTTCGTTTGGGAATTAATATCCGTGTTTTTGCATCTAATCTACTATCCAATTAACCTTTATCCACTCGTGGATAAACATGATTAATCTTCTAGAATATACCAGATGATTCCCGAATTTTCTGAATTTATCTACCAATTTTTGAATTCATTTATTAATGAAAATCATTTTATAAAACTTATAAAAATCATAGAAAATCAAAGAAAAATCGGAAAAATAATCTAAAAATACAGGAGAACTAAAAAAAATGAGAGGAACAAAATTAGAAAATAACCTATGTAAAATATTCTAAAAAATCCTAAAATTAAAGAAAAAAGCCTAAAAATATAAAACAATTAAAATAAATAAAAATAAATACTTTTCGTTCATTATTGTGCTCTCGACGTATGATTTCAAACTCAACTTTAATTTTATTTGTACAAATGGATGTGGTTTAATGAATATGATTTGTGGATTTTGTCGCGACTTTCGAAGTCAAATCTATTTCGGTGTATCGTATTTTTCCTCATCGGCTATTCAATTTGTGGAGACATTTTTAAGTGTCTACAGAAGCCCCCCCTTTGACTAAGACTGGAGAGAAGTTTGATCTCGTAAGACGAAATTCAAAGTATTCGATTCGGGACGAAGGATATCTCAAGACGTTCTGCGATCTCGAGTTACCCTTTTTCGCCGGTACCTGCAAAACAACGGTTAGTTTTACCTGTTACCGTGCCCCCTRTGGCTGTATACCCTAGGAAGCGCTTGGATCCTTGGGTGATCTTTCTCCTTACGTATGACCTTGGCTTTTCAAGAGAAGAGATGTTGTAAATGATGTATGAATATCCTTTGGTTAGTAGAAACCTTCGGATGTCTTTTTTCGGCTAGTAGAAGCCTAGTGGCGCCAATGATGTGCATGAATCTCCTTTGGTTAGTAGAAACCTCTGGATGTCTCCCTTTGGCTAGTAGAAGCCTAGGGGCGCCAATGATGTGTGTGAATTTCCTTCGATTAGTAGAAACTTCCGGATGTCTCCCTTCGGCTAATAGAAGCCTAAGGGCGCCAATGATGTTTAACCATGGTTTGGTCGCCTGTGTTGGGCGTCCAACCTTGTCGGCCCCAAATTACTCTTCCGACGACTCTTYCGATGTGTTCAGGCTACAATTCCGACATGTTACGACGACGATTCAAGACTACGAGATGGAATTTGGTTAATGATGGTGGTCAACGGTGCATTGCGRTGGTCAATCAATTTAGGTGAGAAAAGTAAGTTGGAGGTATGTTTGAAAGTTCGCACGAAAAGTGGACTTCGATTCTAGTATTAACGGACTTCGTTTAGTATTCCCCAAATTATTTTGACTAATTTGTTCGTTTACATTGTTACTCCCCTCCGTTTTTATTTACTTGCATAGTATACCATAAATGGATGTATCAAATTACTTGCATCGTTTCTATTTTAAGCATGTACACCTTATCAAACATTTAATAACATACTCTTAAATTGAATAAAAAAAACCTTGAATCACATTTATCATTCTTATTACTTTCAATTTCAATCATACAAATATTCACCCACTAGCAACTTTTAATTAAATTTTCCCCAATTTGCACATAACTCCACTGTCATCAAGTAAAAAAAAAAACCACAAAACTTGTTATGGTGCAAGTAAAAAAAGACGGAGGGAGTAAATCTCTTCCTTTAAATGCATGAACTTTCATTTGTTGCAATTAATTTGAGACGGAGGAAGTAATAAGTATTATGTAAAACAATCTATAATCTATAACTTGTATATAAAAGCAAGCCCAAACAACATATTTCTCACACACTCTTTCAACCTCTCTTGATTCTATACTCTTTTAGTTTATTGACACACGACATCATAATTTATTTGTGGTTGCTTTTGCTTAGTTCTTGTATATTCAACCACTAAATTAGTCCCGTGCAATGTACGCTTTTGACAAATGAAATTTGCTTAAAGTAAAATATTTTTTGAAAAAAATTATTTTGAAAACAATTACAGAACTGATTATAATAGAATTTTATGTGACATTTGAAATAATATAAATGAAGCAGTTAGTTTAGTGTTATTAATAACCTTTAGAAAAAGTATTTTGGCAAAAAAAAAGATTGACAATAAAAAATAAATGATGTCAAAATTAGTTATGTAGGGAAAAATATTGCAACAAAAATAGGCCTAGACAATTTTATAAATTAGCATTTCAAATTAGCACGCATGCTAATGAACGTTTTATTTTGATCATATATTTAGTTTTACATTATCAAAAATTAGATATTTTTATAGTATTCATTGAAACGAATCAAAAAAGACTCTACATGACTATATTTTGACTTATATGTTAGGACAAATTTAAAAGATGCTATCATGTTGTGAATAGAGTTAAGATTTCAAATGTATACTCCCCCCGTTCTACTAAGTTACTACCAATTTCTTCATTTGGACATTCCATGAATTTCCTACCAGATGCACTTTATTCCATTTTTAGAAATTTGATAATAATATTATAATCAAATGGGGACCACCTTGTGGGGACCTATATCCCACCTGTATTCCATGTTTTCTAATTTGGGGTTGTTAAGCCCAAACTAATCATTACTTAATAATATTTATTATTTTAACCCTTTTCCTCCTTTTATTTCCCTAATCCAATATAACACAACCCAAATTGTTTTGAAAGAACTCAAAATGTTTTGCCCCAACCCAACTCATTATCTAACCTAATTCTAGAGTGTTCTTCATATTCTTCCCTTGCCTCCCTCCCTCATAAACCCTAGATCTAATTTCTTCCTCTTTAACAATTCTCTTTGATCTGTACATACTCATTCCCTTTTTTTAAATTCTTTTTTCTCTTCTCTTACTTTTTCATTGGTTAAATCATCTCCTCTTATTTTTCAAATGAAAAGAAAAGCCCCTTCCAAATCTCCTGATTTGAACTCTTTTCATTTTGGTGATGATTTTTGATATTTGAGTGAGTTGAATTTATTTGAGGTTGATTATAATGAGCAAAACAAAGTAAGGAAGAAAGGGAAGACGGAGGAGAAAGAGAATTGTAGATTTGATATGAAGAAGGAAGGAGAAAAGCCCCTTGCTCGCACGTATGCTACTTTGTTCAAGAAAGATGTGGAATATAGTTCGTTAACTATTCATGAAGCTGAAGTTTGGTACGAAGCCAAAGGAATGCATTACGAATCATGGTTGAGGTGTATTCAAACTCTTTCTCTCTCAATTTGTTTTATTATTGTCGATTATTTCTAGTTATTTTTTGAAAAATTAGATCTGTTGTTGGAGTTTCTCAATATTTGATTAATTTTTCGAATTTTTAGAATTTTTWGGGTTTGAAATCTTGCAAAATTGTTTGTACCTTTCCTGGTTTGATTTTGTGATTTTTTGAACATTTATGGGCTCGAATTTTCTCTCATTTTTGAAAAGATGTTGGATATTTCTTGTTCAAAATTTGAGGGTTCGAATTTTTTCTGGGTTTGATTTTTTTCATGAATTTATCTGGTTTGTAAATTTGTGGGCTCAAAGTACCTTCATTTTGTGGTTTTTTGTAGGTTATATCGAACATTTCTAGTTTTATAAAATTCTAAAAATTTCGATAATTTATGGGTTTGATTTTTTTTTCATGGCTATTTCTGGGTTGTTTATTTCTGGGCTCGAAGTACCTTCGTTTTGTGATTTTTGTAGGTTATATCAAATATTTCTGGGTTCAAAAAAATTTGCGAATTTTGAAAAATTTCTGGATGAAGTATCAGACTTTTCCTTGATGTATAGTGGTATATTTATGTATGATTTATTTGCATATTTTTGGAATTTAATGGATTAATTGTTAATGATTTATTTGGATTTTTTTTGGATGATTTATTTGATTATTTGTGGACCATTTCAGGTTGAATCATAATTCTATTGAATATTTATGGGCTTAATTCAATGTTGTGTATTCTATGATATTGAGTTGTAGGATAGTGGGTGCTTGAATGATACTACTATGAATTTCTATAATGTATTGTCATGAATTTGTATCATTATGTGTGTCTACTTTATCCTCAAGTTCATTCATACATAATTGAGCACTCAACACTCATATAGTTTAACTTCATTCCTAAATGTATACTTTTTTTGGGGGGGGGGGGGGTGTTAATTTAGAATGGGAGATGACAACCTCAATGATATTATAGGGGCTTGTAAGATAGAGGTTTGGGTGTTAATATGTAATTCATATTGGATGCCATTAATATATGATTCGGAGGTTGTAACTTGTGTGTGAATTTTTTCGCTCTTATGTGTGATGTGTGATTACAAGGGGCTTCTTGAGAGATTTAAGTTTTAATGACAAGTATGCATTCAAGTTTTAAAACAAGGTTTCTTGCAAGTTTGTTCTCTTCAAAACTACAAAAGTGATTAAATAAAATAACCTTATTTTTAAATAATTAAATTTTAGTTTAGTTTAGAAAAATTTGTATTTTATTTAAAACCGAACATATGCTCGGGGATTATCTAGTAACCATTTTAATACAACTTACCACTTCTTACTTCTTACAAAAGGTTAACATAAGCATTTAATTAAAATTTCTTACTTCTTACAAAAGGTTAACTACTTATTACTTTTTTACTTCTTACACTTGAAATTCTTCAAGTTCTTCTCCTTCTATTTCTTCTTCTTCTTCTTAAAAATCTGCTATCACAGCTATCCTCGTTGTTTCTGGTTAATTTATATAGATCTATGACTAATTGCATCAATTAACATGTCTTTGTTTGGCTCTAATTGCCATGGAAAGTTGCCTGCATCCTCCAAGTGTTTTTTATTTTACATGTGTTTGAACATAGTCGTAGTTTCGTTTGCACTTAATTACTTTACACATGCAGTATTGTAATGACATCCTCTCATTGTTAATTACTTTTTTTTCGAATGTTGTTCTTGATAAGCATTACGAACTTCGATCTTCTGTCAATCTGTCTTTGTTCTCTGGCAWCTTTTTCTGCTCCTTACTTTGATTAGAGTGAAATAACCCCAAATCCAAAATATTATGGTCAGGGTTGTTTGGTTGTTGAAATTGCAATCTGAATGTGAATCTATTTTCATTGTGCCATGCTATGAACTATTGAATGTCCATTCCCCCATGTGGATTTGCATTGTCCGCTTGGATAATAATGTCTTTGTTTGCATTTTGTAGCCAATGTTGCTTGATTGCAGAGATGACATTGTTCCATTTGTTTTTCATCATTTTTTGAACTCTTTATTATGGCAATTGGTTTAGTTTATAACTAGGTGACTCCTAAGCAAATGGTCGATTTTTAGAAAAATTATGAATAATTGATTTTTTTTTGTATAAATCAAAACTTTTATGAATTTTAATTTTTAAATACAAATACTCAAAAAATAGGTTTCATTTGTGATTAATTTTTTTCATGGTTATACATCAATTAATGAATGTTTACACTTCTATTTTCAAAGCATATCTATTAATATTCATTTATTATTTTCTTACATTTTTTATGCAAAGATTAATTAAATGGACTTAGGAGGGAAATTTGGGAGGGAAAAAAAAATAAAAAGGTGGGCTTTGCTTTAGTTTAGTATATAGAAGTACCTTTAGGCCTATTCACATAATTTTTCTTCGCTGCATATTTGTAACTAAATGGACAAATCCCAATCTTGCCTGAATATGTTCATTAATACCCCATTGAGTTCATTTCACCTTGGCATAGATATTGCTGACATGAACATTATTTTAGGGATGTGGCTTTTGTGTTTGCATGTTCTATGTGGGCCTTTTTCAAGAGGTACAAGATATATGTGCAGGTTCTTCCTAGTGAGATCAAACCACTCTTCATCTATGTGAACATTATTTGCCATCTCTTCAAACTATGGCTGCACACTCAATGATTCATGTATAATATGGTCAATGATTCATAAGCCTCTACCTCTTGTTTGMTTATGTGAGACCTGGTTTAAGGTGGTTACTATGTGGCCTTAACTCACACTTTCTCATTTGTACTTGYTGATTTATTCAATGTTGAGCCCAAATTTCTATAAGTTGTTCTACTACAAGCTTCTACTTGCATATTACTTCTAGGCAATATTGGAATTGAGTTTAGTCCACAATTCCCAATATATTGTGGTCTTAACTAAAGGATTGATTCAGTTTATCATGTTGTTTGTTTTGCTTTCCAGAGTTTCCCAATCATGTGCTTGCAGTAATGGAATATGTCGTTGCCTTCAGAATAACCCCTTTCACAAGCTCACCATACTTGCAATTGTCCTGAAGAAAGTCTATGACTATTTGCTTCTTCTCAATGCTGAGCCTGTTCTGGTGTGTCCCTTCAAGATATGAATTTCCTCCATTTTTTAATGCCCATTAAATCAAATTTGAATTATTTAGAGGCAATGATACAATTCTTTTTATTATCTTCAGAGCAATTTATTAGTGGAAGTGAGTTTGTCTTGGGGTAAGAAGTTTTTACAAATAGGCATTGGGTTTTGGGACTGCTTAAAAAATTTGATTGTTATGGAAAATTTTTGAAATTTGGAAAATATTTCAGTACTACGCCACTTTTTGAGAATATTGTTGCTTGTACTCGTATGTATTGATGTAATGGGGAAAAAAATGAAAAGTTAGTGGGTCACCTGAATTTTGGGTGTCACTTTTCCTTTTAATTTTGGTTTAAGAAAAAAAACCACCCAGGTGCTTTGTACAATGTTTTATTGTAATAACATTTCTCTCTCCAATCACCTTATAAGTTTGCATTTAATAGCAATATCCAAATTTCTGTCATGAATAGTGCATGGACACTTCCTCAAAGAACAGTGGGAGTACAAGTGTACAACATTTAGGAACAAAAGGAGTAAGAGAATGATGTTATCAATGACCTATTTTAGTCATTTCGCTAAAAGCTTGTGCATGCATGCATTGCATTGCAAGATTTACATATTTTTTTATTTTATTTTATTTGACAAAAGAAACAATGATATTCATTATTATTTCTTTTGTGAAATGGGGTAGTATTAATTATAAATAAGTTATTATATAATTTTGAAAATCTTGAAAGTTTAAAATTGTATGTAAGAAAAACAAAAGTGATGTCATTATAAGTTTTGGAGAGAAACATTTTCATGAGCATTTGACATGTGGCAATAAATGATGTAAGCATTGGTTTGTTTTATTAATCTATAACTACTAATTACTAAAATAGGCCATAGCTAATGTTATTAGTGGCCAAGTGTCACTTCCTCATGAATTATTTTCCCTCCCAAACTCAAAATGACATCATTTTTGTTTTCAATTTTTAAACTTCAATTCCAAAGTTTTATAGTGAAATAATAAATGCTTCTTAAACAATTTCATGATATGATGTAAAAATTATAATATTTTTACTCTCTCTATTTTCTTTTAAGAGTCAAAGTTAGTAGTAATCAGTGAATTTTAACTAAACTGTCAAATCTATAATGTTTAAAATAGTCAAATAATATTTTATTTGATTCAACAAAATGTGTATTTTATTAATATCAAATTTTATAATTTTTCAAAATATATGAGCAAATGGCCAAAGTTGATTTTTGGAGACCGTGAAAAATAGCATGGCGGRACTACGAAAGTAATAAAAAAAAACTAACCAAAAAAAATATAAAATGTGCAATGCACGGGGCTAACCTAGTTCGTTAAATATATTAAGAGTCATGCAAATTATGAGAAGTTGCAATTAAATATGTTTTTACTGGAAAACATATTTCCATCTTCCAAAATTTGCTCTTTCGTAAATTCTTGGGTGTATCATATGCACAATAATAATTTATTATGCACCATACATATAATGACCTTTTGCATTAATATAGTGACTTTTATTAGTATTGCAACCGTTTAATCTATATGATGACCTTTATTGTACAATTGTAACAATTTTTTACTGTTATGTAATACAAGGTTTTTGTGTGGATGTCCATTTATCTCCATAGGCATTCATATTCTCAATTAACAATCTAAAATAATGATCTTGTAACCTATGTCACTCAATGTAACAATAATGTTGTAACTCTCATTCAATTCGTGTGTGTGTGTGGGTGGGTGTGTATGTGAGTGTGTGTATGTGTGTGTGGGTGTGGGTGTGTGTGGTTGTGTGTGTGGGTGCGTGTGTGGTGTGTGTGTGTGTGTGTGTGTGTGTGTGTGTGTGTGTGTGTGTGTGTGTGTGTGTGTGTGTGTGTGGTGTGTGGGTGTGTGTGTGTGTGTTGTGTTGTGTGGGTGTGTGTGTGTGTGTGTGTGTGTGTGTGTGTGTGTGTGGTGTGTGTGTGTGTGTGTGTGTGTGTGTGTGTGTGTGTGTGTGTCTGTGTATTAAATCGTGACTGATATGGTCAAGATTAAAGTTTTTAGCTTTCACCTAAGGTTTTTTGTTTTCACATGATCATATACATACATACATAAACACAACACCACACACACACTCACATCACTTCTCTCTCTCTCTCTTCACGGAGTCTGTTGCGGCTAACTCTGCGGGATGACGATGAGGGATCTGTGTTCGACGCTGCCTGCCACGCGCGGAGCGGTCGGCTCTATGTTCTGAGTCACGATCTCCCAAGGATCCCAGTTCTCTCTCGTCTCTATATTTTATATATTATATATATATATACTATATATATATATATAGTATATATATATATATATATATAATTAAATCATGACAATAGTATTTCAATTCTCTCCAATATTCTCTCTATCTCTCATACATTCTCTATTATTATCCTTTATATTATTAGTTTCATAACACATTACCTATAATTTATTTAATAGAGGTGGTTACATGCGCTAATCATTAAACCATCCCGAAGATTGATATGAGTGATGTGTCACTATTGTTAATGATTTAATTAAAATGTATATCCCAAAAGGACATTATATATATCAGTAGCTAATAAACCTAGAGCACACCTGAAGCGTGTTACTCCAATATATAATTTCCAAACATGTGAACTTTCGAAAACAAAAATGCATCTATTAACAATAACAATTTTTTTAAAATAATATATTTCATTTGATGTATAAAAGAAATCGTGTTTAGTAAAATTGATTTGTACCACGATACAAATACTTTAGAAGAGTATGAAATGAAAAACAAGGTTAGTACATATCAAGGTTAATGTTCTGTTTAATCTAATACTCCAACTGAGTGTAAGTTACTATTAGAACAAGTAGTCGTTCTTCTTTTCCAAGTGTAGCAAAAAAAAGGTATTTTCCTTGTAGTATCACATCATATTCATGAGTCATGACCATGCATAAAGTATGTCTCATAATGTGATCACTAATGTTGAAAAATTCACTATAATTTTAATAAGGGTGATTGGCTGTGATAATTAAACTAGGTCATCCGAGTTTAATAAATACCCGTTGCAGAAACCTGAAGTTTTCCTTAAATAATGTGCTGACTCGTTTTCAATGTTAGATATATATGAAATGAATTGCATGGCAAGACATAACATTGAGATTTAGCTATCTTTGAATTGTAATTTTAAGAGTTTATTTTGAAGAATACTTCAAGAGATCATATATTAGTTTCTAAGAACATTGTATGGACATATGTTAGGTGGTCAGAAGTTTGATCACCATGTTCACCATAAAAGCTTATATGTTTTTAATATTAGGTGACTAGAAGCCCACCGTATTTGGTGATTAAAAGCTCACCAAGGCTCTACTTGTATGCAAAAAAATTAGAGTACTAGTATCTCATTGTTAAAGTTTTTATGATCYGAAAGATCACTATCTAGTGAAATTACATACAAGTGACTTGTAATATATAATACAGTACAGTGATGGCAAGTTTCGCATCCGAAGAAAGGTAACTTAATCCGAAATTGGTTATGCTTTTTCGCATATTTCTGTGTATGTTACTCTTGTGATTTCTAGGTATTTCGTCTCCAATTTTTCGTGTCAAAAATGTCACCTCGAAAAGACAAACAAGTAGTCGAGCAACTAGAGGAGGAAGAAGAAATGGAGAACCAATTATTTCAGAGGATGTCACGTCGTCCAGGTCCGATTGAGGATGTGGTTCAATTAGGGACTACAAGTGAGGCTGCAATTAATGCGGTTCCCCTCAGATCTGTTGCCCCTTCTGGTGCGAGTACATCAGGGAGGGAAAAAATGAGCAATCGGTTTCTTGAGTGCCAAAGATCACAGTACTGTGATGGCAAAAAGATGTTTCCATCGGTTTTTTATGACCCCAAACGCTGCTAAAATGGTAGAGATTCTGTATGGGATGATGGAGAAGGATGGATATTGGTTAGTGATGCCTTCGGCATCAGACAAAATCACACATTCCCCGAACTGAGTGCCGGCTCAGAATACAAAAGATCATTTTATTGGGGTTTATCTGAGGCATTTTGAGCATGGCCTACACTTGCCACTGCATTCGTTTGTGACTTCGGTCCTGAACGCCTACATTGTGTGCTTGGCTCAGCTAACATCACTCAATGTGTGGCGTAATATTGCCTATGTGTGACCTACACGTTCCTGGAGTTCGAACCATCACTAGCAGCGTTCGACAAAATGCACGTGTTAGTCAAGAACCCTTGGCAAAAGGGATGGTGGTGTATAAACAATTGGTCGGGCTTTTTTMCGCTCTTCCCTATGYWTTTAGTTGTTCCAATTTTTATTTTGTGATGTTTCCAAATAGTTGTTCCAAACCAATCCAAAAAATATCTTTTTACTTTTTACCTATTTTATTTACTCTAACATTAATGAATTACCCTTTTCTAAAGTCAACCTTCATTACTTTATCCAATCTATTTACTTAAAATTGATTCTTCCCAAAAAGTTTCATCCACACATTTACTTTTTTACCTAAAATAACTATTTTATCTAACTTACTCAATTATTTTATCTAACTCAATCAACTCTTAAACACCATGCYGAATTGGTATGAAACATCTAATAAAAAAACAAAAGGAGTACACAAGAAAACGAAAAATCCCCCAAAAATTCATACTTTTATTATAAACAAAATCTTAACAAAACTATTTCAACTCTGAAATATTAAATCGTACGTATCAAAATCCTATCAATAATCACCAACCAATATTCATGATTGTGGCGTTCGTTAATCATCGACTCGTCAGCATTGAAGAAGATTAAATTGTTGGTGGTGAAGCTGTGGTTGAGATGAAGAGAGTGTGTGAGTGTGTGTTTCGCAAAGGAAAAGGATGCAAAGGTAATGCGACATTGTGATTAGTGCAGATGAGAATGAAGATCAGAAGGTGTTGTGTATGTTAAGGTGACTGAAGTCTCATCAATGGAGGAAATGTGAGAATGGGTGGTGAAGGGTATGATCACAACAAGAAAACYAGCCGTTACCGACCGTCTGAAACAAACCAAAAACGGTCGGCAAAAAAGCGGAGGCGGTCGAAATGGGTTTACTGACCATTAATTGACGGTCGGTATATGTTTGGATGACAAATAAGGCTTTACCGACCGTTGAGCGGACGGTAACATTTTATCGACCGTTGAGCGGACGGTAACATTTTATCGACCGTTGAGCGGTCGGTAACATTTTACCGACCGTTATTACCGATTGTCACTAAGAACAGACGCTGATCTCCGACGGTTTACAACAGAMGGAAATTACCGAGCGTTTTACGATGGTCGCAAATTATCGACCACCGAAYGGTTGTTAATGTTGCAGATTTGCRACCGCTTGGCGATCGGAAACCTACTTTAAGTCAAATTTTAATAAACAAAAAATTTTGACATTTAATTAAAGTCAATATTTACTCGTACACATTTTTGTTCTTTATCCCAAAAATTAGCTACTTCTTTTTATGCAACTACATATTTACTCCTAATCTTCAATACTTCATATTATTGATATATAAAACAAACATGATATTATTGATATAAAATAACCAATATTATTAACATAAAACAGCCAACAATATACAAACTATGTGAAATTACATTATTTATATAAAATAACATGATACTATTGATACAATGTATTACAAAGAATACAAAAAAATTACATTTACATATCTCAATGTTAACAATTAAACATAAAATTTTGCTTGGAAATAATTTGAAAATCACCACCTGCAAGAACCAAAAAAAAAGATCAAACACAGGAAAGCATCCCAAAAACTGAAGAAAACATCAAAATAAAATGAAAACTAAAAACTGAAATTGTGTAAACAAAAATAAAAACAGGGAAATCAAGAAGAAAAAAACGATTTGAGGAAAAAAACAAAGATCTGGAAATCAAGGGGAAAAAACGAATCGTAAAATAAAAATAGAACATCTAGAAAATAAAAAAAAAGAATTGTAGAAAAAAAATCAAGATCTAGAAAATTCAGGAAAATAAAATGAATATAAAAAACGAGATCTGGAATTTTAAAAAAAAACCGAATAATTGAAGAAAAAAATCAAAAGGAAATGGGAAAACAATTTGGAATTTTTATGAGAAAATTAGAAAATTGAATTAATTAAACCCTAAAAAATTGAAAACTTACTAATTTAAAAAAAATCAGATAATCAAAATCGAAAAATAATTTGACAAAATTGAAACCCAAAATTTTTTTAAAAAACAAAAAAGAAAATCTAACAACAATGAAAAACCTAGATCTAAACAAATTTGAAAAAATAAACCTGAATCTAAAAAAAAAGGCGACTCACCATTTTTATTGGCGCGGCGATGGCGAGGCGAGGCGAGGGCGCAATTCGAAAACCCCAAAACACGAAAACAAGATCAGAAGATAAAAAACTACTTGAAAAACCCATGAAAACTCAAAAAAAACCCTATATCTAAATAAAATTATCTCCAATTTGAAAAAAAAACTCCTAAAATTTAATTAGAAAACCAAAAAATCGAAAGGAACGAGCAAAAACACAAAAATCGAACGCAACGAGCAAAAACATAAATTCAAGTTGGAAAAATCGGGTAAAAAAAAAAAGGATTTTTCATGGGTACCCCTGAAAGTTTTCATATTTCATGTGTACCACCTGAACTTTTCTAAAATTCATGTGGTATCCAAATTCGAAAATTAATTCATATCACAGCATTTTCTAACAGAAGTTAGTGTTCCGTTATGTTTTTCCCAAAAAAGTTCAAATATTTCATGTGGTGGCCCAAATTTTGAAATATTTTGAGGAGAACCCATTTATTAAAATATTTCTACCACAGCTTTAAAGAACAAGATTAATATATGTAACAAAATCATATCGCGACCACCACCTGCTCTGCACACACCTCAACCACCCAGCACCCAGCAGCCGCCACCACGGACGACGAACCAGAACGCCGGCACGAATCTAATCGCGACCACTCCACGAACGAAACCAGAACACACAAGTAGACATTCCTGTGACAATGTTCATATGCATTTGACAGCCTTTGAGCAAACAAATTGAAGCAGCAATTGGGAATATCAATAAAAACTTCTCAATCAATAACACAAAAAGTATAATTGAACTAATCAAGTTATCACTTCTCAACAATTTTTTGACGCAACAACTGATGAAGATGACACCAATTATCAAGTACGGAACAAAAACAGAAAGTAATATCTCTCTGCCACACAACCAACAAATAAAGATATGGCATAAAATTGAAAAAAAACAGCACAAGAAATAGAAATTCAACAATCAGAAATATGAATTGGATTGAAAAAATGCTGCAAAATACCTGTTTTAATAATAGATAGGAGGCATTTAGCAGTAAAACAAGAGCTGAAAAACTTGCGATTGAATTGAATCGACGATTTCTACTACTGATTTTGGCGAGGGACAAAAAAACCCCCAAATCGATCGGTGCAGTAGAGCCAAATGAATCGGAAGATTTCGATRCTCTAACTACAAGAGACTTCGCATTCTTAGAGGACAGCAGTCTTCCAACTCTGAGCTTTACATGAGATGGAGATGTAGCCTTATTCGACCTGAAATCAGTGCAAAATCGATTGAATTGGCCAGAGATGCTCAAAGGTGGTCGAATTTTTTTTTTTTATCTTCTCAACCTCCCAAAAAACCCCTCATTTTTTGCGCAGTAGAAGAAGAAGGGATGAAATTATACCCTTTGATTGATGATGAGAAACTGCAGAAGATGATGGTGATGAATGAAACAAGAAGAAAACTTGGAAGTTTCCAGATTGATGGCACCAAGCTGAATTCATTATTTACAACATAATTGATGGCAATCTCATAATTAAAAGTTAACGGAAGACTAACGGTCGTTACACTTTGCCTAGTTTATGAAATATAATTTTTAAATGGGATACCACATGAATTTTAGAAAAGTTCAGGATACCACATGAAATATGAAAACTTTTAGGGGTACCCCATGAAAAATTCCAAAAAAAAAAGAAAACCCAGTAAAAAAATTGAAAACCTCAGGCGCTGGTGGTCGCGGTTGCTCGACAAGGTGCGTTGTGGTTTTGGGGGGAGAGGGTTGTGGTGTGGTGTCGCGAGGGAGAGGCGGGGGGGAGAGGGTTGTGTGTGGTGATTTTGATGAGGGAACTCAGAGAAGAAGAAGGAGAAAATTAGGAGAGAGAAAGTGATTGAAGAAAATGAAGGAGTGAGAGAGTGAGTGGATGGGTTGAATTATGAGTGAATAAAACGAAAAAAGAGTGAGTTTTTTAATTTGTGACCATGGCCCATGAGTTCCACGACCAATGTGGTCGACAAAAAAATATCAATAAACACAAATTACCGACCGTCAACGGTCGGTAAACACACGTTGGCGGTCGGTAATTTTTATTCTCAAGTCAAATAAAAATTTTGACCACAATACCGATCGTACAATGGTCGGTAACATTGGAAAACGGACGGTAATTTCCATCCAATTTTAAAAAAACGGTCGGTAAATTGCATCCAACCAAAAACGGTTGATAATATGACATTTTCCTACCGTTTTTTTGACAGTCGGTAAAATCAATCATTAATAACACGGATTTTTGTTGTGGATGGAGAGAAGATGAGTGGGTCGTGAAATCATGATAAGTATAATATCACATGACTTGAACCTGGTTCACAATAATTTTATTGTAAATCGAGTCCATACAAGGTGTATTGAAATTAGAGATAATTTAAATTTGTATAGATTAATTGAAAATTTATATTTATTTGCTTGATTGATTACCTTTCCTTTTTTGAGCTCTTTTACACAATAATTTTGGGAAGAATTCCAATTCCTTAAATAAGGTTACAAAAGTTGTAATTTCAATATTACCATACACGTCATCGGCTCAGTTCAAGTTAAATTATTTTATTCCGGTTCGCGCAAAATCACCGTTTGAGTTAGCGAGAGTTGAAGCTTAAAACTGTCAAATGAGATAGCGCTTTTGTTGGGTAAACCGCCAACTGTTGGCCGGTTTGTGAACAGTAGAATAAAAGAAATAGTTTCTTCCTTAGCCCATGCTTAGTGTTGGCGGATTCATGTAATCATGTATAGTTATTGCTCTGAGTGGTTGGTCAAGTTTATGACAATGCAGCCTTAAACAAGATACATGTACAAAAAAAAATGATACATGTACAAACTTCAATATCAACTCTAGCAAATATTGGATTTACAGCCAGAGAAAAGCCGAAGCAAGCAAATTTGAAGTGATAAACTCCAATTGAGTAAAAAAAAATACAATCCCAAATTTCATCAAATTGGCAACAATTACAATGAAATACAATCAACTTCACAAGACCAAACCAATACATTGATATGACAACACTAATAACTAGACTAATTGCAGAAACAAATAGAACAAAACTAACCTAATTCAGAGGCTAAGGCGACAACACACAATAATGCAGCAGCAGTGCGGCGGGTTCGCTCCATTTAGGGGAATCACCGGGAAGTGAATCTTCGCAAATGTCGAGTAAGATAAGTTATAATCAGGGATTTTTGACTGAGAAGTTGAATTGAGAGAGTTTGGATTAAGAGTTCGAATGACGAATGCTACTGCTTGATATATGGTGTATTGGTTATTATTTCAAAGCGCAAAACCGCTACTTAAATTGGCGACATCCTATTTTATATAACCGCTATCTTACGTGGTGATTTTAAATTTTAAATCTCCATTTCAATTGGTAGTTTTGTTATAAAATAGACAAAAAAAATATTTTCACAAATAGATGACGTAAACATGGGAAATATAAAAAGTAGAGCAGTATTTACAAAATTGGAACATTTCTCAGCATTATTTTGGGAAAGAGCTCCCTTTTTTTAGCTAATGACTTGTCTTTTAAAAAAACTAATTACTCCCTATTCTATATGCAAAGAAAGGGTGGGGTATTTTGGACTTTTTAGGTAAACAATACCACCACCATCACCTCCCATTCCATTATTTAATAAAAAATATACATTTGAAATGACAAACTTTTATATACAATAGACCACACAAAATATTAAGGTGTAGTCAAGGGTAAAATTGTAAAAATACTCCTTTAAATTTTGAACAATTCTATTTTCACAAGAAATTATCATTAATCACACTCAACTTCTCTCACCTTTCTTTCTCTCTCCTCATTTTCTATCTTCTCAACTTCTCTAACCTCCTTTTCTCTCTCCTCTTTTACCCCAAAATTTTGCATTAACGCACCTCCAAAAACCTTCCTYAGCCATGTCCAACACTTCTCGCAGCCCCGAGCGAGCCTCCTCCTCCACCACCACCACTGCAACCGAAACCGCCACCTCTATCCCCGACCGCTGCTACGGCGGCGAGCAAGTTGCAGATTGGCGCAATTTCGATGCAGATTTTTGCAATTTCGAGGTTGTAATTTCAATGAGATGATGATGACGAGATTACGAGATGATGATGATGAGATGATGATGATGGTGATGAGATGATGATGATGATCGACGACGAAGGACGATTGCTATATGACGAAAGTTTGTGCTGTCGTGTTTGTGTTGTTTGATTTTTTTTTCTTCTTTAGATTTCTTTTCTTTATTATTTTATGTAGGATTACTTTTTCTTTATTTTAGATTTATCTTATTCTTTATATTTACTTTTTTTCTTAATATGATTTACTTTTTTCTAAAAGTTTTTGACATTTTATTGATTTTATAATTTCTTTTTCATTATTTTTTCCTTAACTGCACTTACTTTTCATTGATTGGCATTTACTTTTTTTTTAAAGGTGAATACAAACTTTTATACCTTTTTTTTTACTACATTTACTTTTTTCTTTTATTATTGCTTCCTTTTCTTTTAAAAGATTTTTTGAAATTTATTGATGTATAAATTACTTTTTCATTATTTTTTTTCCATTAATTTGCACTCTACTTTTTCATTGAGTGCATTTACTTTCTTCTTTTAAGGTGAAACAAATTGTTATGCCTTTTCTTTTATTATCACTTACTTTTTTCTTTAAAAAAGACTTTTTTGAAATTTTATTGATGTATAATTACTTTTCATTATTTTTTTCCATTTAACTTGCAATTACTTTTTCATTGACGTGCATTACTTTTTTCTTTTAAGGTGAAAACAAAACTGTTATACTTTCTTTACTATCATTTACTTTTTTCTTTTTATTATTACTTTACTTTTTCTTTAAAAGATTTCAAAATTTTATTGATGTATAATTACTTTTTTTTCATTTAACTTGCACTTACTTTTTCGTAATGTGCAATTTACTTTTTCGTTAACGTGCATTTACTTTTTTGTTGATACACTTTTACTTTTTCGTTTAAAGTGCAACAATTATTTTTTCTAATGTGTTAATTATTTTTTTCGTAAAATCTGATTATTTTGTTTCTAATATATAGTTACTTATTTTTCTTTATAATCTGTGCGATTATTTTTTTTCTAATGTATACTACTTTTTCAGAGTATTGAGAATTGCGTATGTGTAGACACCTGAAAATGTGTCTCCCCAATGAGTAAATCCGTGATGAAACATACCCGTCTCAGCGTTTGTTTCGAATCAGAAAAAGATGCTTTGAATCATAAAAGTTGGAAATACGCAAGGTCGTACTCGGAAATATTGAGCAAAGGTCAAAGGCAAGGCAAAAATACTTTTTTCGGTTTTTTCAAAAGGTTTTCACAAAGGTTTTCAAAAAGGTTTCAAAGGCGATTCTCATGCTTTTTGATGTTCATCATATGTCCGTCACATTTTTCTGAATCCGCCAGTATTTTTAAATTATTTTTCTGATTTTTCTATGATTTTCTTGAATTTTGCAATGTTTAAATACGCAGAATACGCAGAAAATACATGAATAATTAGAAAAATACTCCGGAAATACGTGGAACCTTCTAGAACATTCTAGAACTCCTTGCTTAGAAGAGCAAGGGTGTCTAGGTGGTTGAATCAAGGGAAATCACGAATAAAATCGGAGAAATCAAATATTTCGAGTTTTTGGAAATATATACGAAAACATTGAGCGTATATACGCAAATGTTGAGCGTAATTACGCTATCGCGCTATATACGTCATATACAGGAGCGTATATACGCTCAATATGCACATACGAAATTTCCAAAAAAATATGGAAGCAAGCAGCGTATATACGCTGTATACGAGCGTATATAGCAGGAAGCAGCGTATATACGCTCGTATACAGCGTATATACGCAGGTTTAATTTGCTCGAAAATTGCCTCTTGCCCTATAAATACACTCTTGCCTTGCTCAGTCCGAGGCACGTTCACACTTTCACACGATCTCATACACTGCATACTCTTTCTCTCTCTCTCTCTCTCGAAAACACTTAAACACATCAAAAACCATCGTTCTAATCAAAGCATCGATTCTTTGTCGAATCAACAAGCGATAACAAAGGTTGAATTCTGAGATTACTCACCATAAATCTCTCTCACTTTCTTTAATATTGACTAACCATTGTTATGAGTTTTTAATATAATTAAAGCATGTAGAAACTCACTTTTAACTTGTTTCATGTAAATATGTAGGGTTTTTCAAAATGTTTGCATGGTTTTCATTGTTTTTGGTTTCAATTTTATTATTATTATTCATGTCAATCTAACAATTTCTTCTCTTGTATAGCAATTGAAGGCGAAAGATCCATTGCGCTTGCATTATATCAAGGACTAACAATATTTTCTCTTGTTTTCATGTAGCGATTCAAGGCAAAGGATTCGTTTCATTGCGTTTTAACGAACTAACTTGTGTTTTCTTTGCAGATTTAGGGTAAGATGAGTTTGCATATACTTGAAGTTTATGCACTTCATCTTATTGCATATTGTCATATTGCATTGTTGTTGTATAGTTTTGTATATGTTTTGCTAAACAAAGACCGGAATTATGTGAATCACTTTAAAATCAGATAACTAATGGACAACCTGTTTAAGGCACCGTTTTAAACATGATTAATACAAAGTGGTCACAATTTCTAGGTTAGGTAGTCGCTTGTGAATAATAGTAACACACCTTCATAGTAATTTTAGGGTTAGTTCGCTTCTAGGTGCTAAAAACTCGTAAGTACCGTGCATTCATAATCATGATGAAATGGAATGCAAATGAGACCACGAATGAGAAGGCCGCTACATGCGGGCGAATTGGGTTTTACAGATCTGATTCTACCATGTTCCCCGACCCACGACTGTTACTTTGATTGACGTGGGGCCATTGATTTTGGCACACCAACGTTCTCGGCGTGCCGTGAATAACCTATCTAGGCCGGTGGCGACTCCCTCATTCCGACACACACCCCAACGCAACTCAAGTGCGGGATTCCCGTGGCTCAAGCCCACGTCAAAGCACCTCGATGTAGTAACCAAGCCGCGCGCCCAGCTATAACGCTGAGGGCGCGGCCCACGTCCTACAATTTGGCGACTTCACTGGGGATAATCACCGTTAGGTGAAGTGGTACAACCTTGAAAAGTCTCGTAATCCATCATCATGTTTTATTGAATTTATGTTGCATTTGCATGTGACGCTTTCGCATAAGGTCATCAACCTTAGGCACCTGTGGTCTCATATGGGGCATGTTCTATGCTCGAACTTACCATGAAGGGGGAAACTACCTTGGTTCCATTGTGTTACTGATCGCATGGCTAAGGCAAGTCTATCCCCGCCCATGCGTGTGTGCACGTGTTACTGATGCGTGTGCAAAGGGTACTTGGCCATACATCGCAATTGCTAGTGGTCGAAACTTGGACCAAGCTCTATTTTAGGCATGGTACATCTTTGCGCACTTAAACCCAGCGACCATCAGTACTCCTAGAACTGGAACCCTAGGTGGTTTGAATTATCATAAATCATGTTGTGTGGTTACTTTGAAAGTGCATATGTGACTTAGGACCTTAGCCTTGTACATATCAGACTTAACACATCAACATAAGCATATAGATCATGATCGTCTTTAGTTGACATAGGACTCAACATACTGCATATACACCATCATTTGTAAAAGGTCCATCCTTTTCCAAAAAAAAAGAAAAAAAAAAAAAAACAAAAGCAAACAGAAAAAAAAAAAAAAAAAAAGCAAGCAAAAAATCGAAAAATACAAAAGGGAATAGGGATGACCATGGCATTTCATATAGTTTTTTTCATTAGGATCATTGCATATAGGAAGACGATCATCGTTTAGTCATGCATCGAGTCTTTGAGTCGAGTGAAGGCAATCGAATTAATTCTGTCCGTCTTGTTAACTTTGGCAGAGATTCAACAATTGATCCCCCCCGTTTGGGTTCCGCAAAGCTAATCAGAGACTAGTCGAGAGCGAGTCAGTCACTCCCCCGTCCCGTCTCCGAAAGGCAACGCTTTTTCAAGGAGTCCCCAAGTCCTAGATCATCTCCATCAATTCACCTATGAGCCGAACGAGACACGTTAGGAAGATGGATGAGCTCGCTGACATACACTATGTGGCAAAGCTTAGCAAGATGGTTGGAAAATCTCGCCACCAACTCTTCTCGCCGCCCTCCATAGCTAAGGACATATTGGAGAAGATGTTTCAAAAGAACACTTGGATGGGTGCAACTTACTATGAGAACAACTGAAAAAGAGATGTTCCCTGACTGCAAACCTCCCTGACAGTATTTCAGCCAATATGACGTCCAATTCAAGCCTACTGACGATCCTCGTTTTCCACTCTCAAGGCTTTTAAGGCTACCTTGTCTCTCCAAGGGGGTCGACTTCTTGGCCTTCTAATCCGAAGGGTCCTTTTCCACTTTCCGCTCGCACCTGTGTGCCAGAAATGGTTCTTCTCCTTGTCTGAGAAGGAGACTGAAACTGGTGACGATGTTGCCCTTGCTTTTATGACTGTTACAAGGGGAACATTCAACAGTCAAACCTCTTCCTCGTGAACTTTGAAATCCTGAAACAAGGCGAAGAAGGGGATTTACTGCATTTCCTCTCTAGATGGAAGACGGGCTGCTGCACAACTGGTTCATACTCCTCCTTGAAATTGAAATGGTGAAAGTTTTCATATCGAACTTGCAACACAGGAATACAAGATCATCTCGCTATCTGGCCTAATAGCTTTCCGATAAGGCTTACGCCATTGGTATTGCCATTGAGGATGACTTATGAAGAAAACAGTAACAGTCTAGCACTACACAAACCAGCATCAACAACAAGAAGGACACATGCCTGGTTCTTCAAACAATCGTTTCTGCAACTCGCAAGCTCCTCTGTCCCAGAATCAGGTATTATCGTCTAGGCCGTGAGTATTTTCCCATTGGGCATAGACTTACACTCAAAGCACTTGAACGACTTCAAAATAGGGAGCTTACACCAATTGACCCACTCCAGATCCTCCAGAGGACAAAAAGAGTAGGAACTGGAATCCAAATGCCTATTGCAAATACCATCAAGGTAGAGGTCACACAACTGAGGACTGTTTTAAACTAAGGATGCATTCAGACATGGTAGAAAGGATGGAAGGGCTCCCACTTCCCACCAGGTGCAAAAAGCCGAACATCACATCAACCCCTCACTACTCTCATAATTTCTATTTGATGAAAGAAACACTTTTGACCCTACTGTCCTCATCTATACAGTGGGTCAAGCTGTCGATGTCACTCTAAACTCTTCCAATACACTTCTGTTTGGCCTTATGGACAGCGACGATGACGACCGACTAATGAAGGCGTCGCGACCTATCAAGCCATGACAGGAGAAGATCTTGAAGAAGAATTCCTGGATCAAGAAATTCCTCAAGGCAACCAGACGATGTGCGATGTACTCACAGGAGTGGGCGTGTTCCTGAGTACTCCCAGCATGACACTGTTCCTACTCAAATCATTCCCACCACAAGAAGACGAATCCCATATCAAGCAGCTTAAGAAGAAACCAAAAGCCGAACTGAACTTGGCAATTGATCGTCACTTCGAAAGAGTCACCGTGAGGCTCTCTCAAAAGCTTCTAACCTGAAATCAATGTCTCGAGCGAGACAGATCACTAAGAGGATTGGGTCAATTTCATAACCAACCGACGGCTGTCTCTCGCTTATGTCGTATTTTCTGATGAACGTTCTACCTCCTGAGGCCCCATACAATAAGGCCTTCAATCTCACTTGTGGTGTGGTAGGCAGTTCAACAATTTCCAATACTTGGTGGACAATGGATTCTTGTCCATCAATGTTTGCCCTTTGAGAACTGCTAGAAGCGTTGGATCGCAATAGATTGATCTTCAAAGCTAACTTCAAAAACCATATCGTGCTTACGAAATTCGAAGAGACAGGCTCTTGGATCATATGGCTCAACATTGTTCTCTCGCCCAATTGAAAAAGGGTGAGTTCCTGTGATGGATTGTCAAGAACTTATTCAATTAACTGTTTTTCTTTGGTCGTCCTTGGCTTCATGACAGGCGCTGTCGCCTCGTCTTACATCAAAAAGTCAAGTTCTTACTTCATGGCGCTCCGGTAACTATCGATGCGTCTCCATGAAAACGCAAGCAATGGGAAGTACCACTTCAAGTCCAGCACGAAACATGAAGATGAGGAACTTTGGGAGCTTTTTCGACTGCTGGTGATTGAAGAATCCCCTTATGATGCCAATCTCACTATCCATGCTATAGCTGAAGAAACAAGGCTACTTCCCTGGAATGGCCTTAGGATCAACAAGGAGCATCTTCAATCCTCTCTCTTTACGATCTGCCCGCAGAAGAATGACAAGTTTCGAACTGGGATACTCTCCTACCAAAGAGAGATAAGGGAGCAAGCACTGGAAATATGCCTCCTTGAAGAAGAATGAGCTTAATCAATGGGCCACCACTGCCCTTACGAGCTTACTCTCAATGGCTACTTTATCGCGGAAGATGGAAGAAGAATTTCCGACTTACTGACTTCCCTAACCTCTCTACTGCTGTATGGCAAAAAGTATCCAGGACTCGAGGTCTTTAAGACTGTGACTTCATTGAAGATTGGGTTAAGACCCTGTCAAAACTGCAAAACCCCTGATTGGATGATCACTTGCGGCTTGGGTCTAACTCTTTGGTATGGGAAAATGGAAGAGGAAGAAGCTACTGTTCAATAAGGTGGGCGAGCTACGAGTCCTTTGACGACCAACTAAAAGCTGATTTACTCCTGCAACTGACATGTGTCGAGGATGGCGCAAAACCATTGAAGATCACTTGCACCCGACGGCCGCAAGTTCATTTCACTGCTGGAGAGGGAAACCAATGTTTGAGGAATCTGAGTCGAAGGAAGGTTTCTGAGTCTGAGTCTAGTCCAAGTTTAGGGAGTCCTATGTGTTAGCAAGGTCAAGGACGGTCCCATGTTGGACCCAAATAAACTGTTTTGGAGTCTAATAATGTTCTCATCAACTCTTTCTGAGGTTTCTGCTTTCGATGTAATGATTTCTGAATTCAATAAGACTATGCCCTTTTCGGCTTACTTCTCGTCTTCTTCTCCCCCTTAATTGACTGTTAATTTGACCGCTTCTAAATGAACAAAACGATGATGACTTATAAAAGCAATTGGAAAAACATGAGCAAGAAACCCCCATCATTGAAACATGCACCCGAAGAAATCAACATTTCCGCGGAGCAATGATGGAGCCACAAATGGTAAAAGATAAGGTCTCAGCCTTACTGGCAGAAGAAAGGTCACAGTTTGGTCCAGACACTCAAGAATACAAGGGATGTGTTTTCGCATGGTCTTAAACCGAGACATGCAGGGATCGATATTCCCATGAGATTGCTGAACAATGACCATACAACGCATTAATTAAAGGGGCAAACCTGTCAAGCAGAAACTAAGGAGAATGAAACCTGATATAGCACTCAAGATTGAAGAAGAGGTGATCAAGCCAGTTAGAGGCAGGTTTTCATTAAGACAGTGCATTACCACACAGCAATGGGATTGCCAATATAGTCCCAGTTAACTGAAGAAGGATGGAAGAGTCCGAATGTGTGTTGATTTTCCGCGATACTTAACATGCAAGCCCAAAGGATGATATACCCCTTTACCACACAATAGACACTTCCTGGTGGATAATACCGGCCAATCACGCCTGTATCGCTTCATGGGATGGATATGCAGGGTATATATTTCAGTATAAGATGCCCGAAAGGGACATGGAGAAACAACCTTCATCACTCCAATGGGGAACATATTGCTACACAGTCATGCCTTTTCGGTTTGAAAAACGCCGGAAGCCACCTATCAGCGCGTCTGCCACTTACCTTCTGCATGACATGATGCATAAGGAAGTGGAAGTAGTATGTTGATGACATGATAGTGAAGGCAAAGGAACGGCAGGATCACAACGTCTGTCCTTAAGAAGTTTCTTCCGAGAGGCTTCGCAAATACAAGATGAGACTCAATCCGCAAAAGTGTGCATTTGCGACGGTTCTTCTGGAAGCTTTCCTTGGGTATGTCATTAGCAGCCGAGGCAATCGAGAATCGAACCCTTCAAAGATCAAAGCCATATTGTCGCCTTAAACCAACCTTCAAAACGAAAAGGAGATTCGAGGATTTTTGGGCGCCTTCAATACTCAGCAGGTCTCATCTTCCAACTCACTATTGATATGTGAACCCATCTTTCCCACAATGCTTCGGAAGGATGAACCAAAGACTGGGACCGATGAATGTCAACAGGCTTTTGACAAAGTGAAAGAGTACCTTCGCAACCCTGCCAGTTCCTATTACCACCAGTTCCCGTGCTTACCACGTAGGCTCTAATTACTGTCACTAGAAACAGCTGCTGGATGCAATGCTTGCTCAGAAAGCCTAACAGGAAGGAAAATGCATATATTATTTTCGAGTAAAACAGTTTCTCCAATATGACGACGAGGTATTCAAATGACGGAGAAGCTTGACTGCATTGGGTTTGGGCGACCAAAAGCTGCGGCAATTATCTTCTTACCCCATAAGCTCACAATTGTTCTTTCGCAAGCTGATCCATCTGAAGTATCTCTGGAAAAACCTGCCTATGAACGGCGCCTATCAGATGGGTGGTTATCGCTTTCTGAATTTTTGATCCTAAGTACTGTATCCAAAGGCCATCAAAGGGAAGCAATCGTTCCTGCAATTTCTTGCCAATTCGCCTGGAGAACAGAGCCATTGAAGACTTTGTAATTCCCTGACGAGATCTATTGATGACTGAAGATGGGACTTGGTGTTTTATACTTTGATGGATCGTCAAACCAAAAAGGATGCGGTGTGGGCATGACTTCTGGTATCGCAGAAGAAGAGCACACGCCGATTTCGTAAAGCTAGACTTTTCAATGTTACAAACAACGCAGCTGAATTGAGGCCCTGCATAATTGGGTTAGAATCAAAGCAAAAATTCCGCAAAAACTCGGAGTTGAGAAGTTGAGGGTCATACGGAGACTCTTCCATTGATCATCAATCAAATCTCTGGGAAATGGAAAGTCAGCAGTGAGAGGTTTGGCCCTCTATCAAGCACATCTAGAGACAATTGCCAACATTCAAAAGAAATAGAGTATACCTACCTCGTCGAGACGACAACCAATTTTGCAGACGCTTTGGCTAAGTTAGCTTCAATGATTAAGAACATCCCCAGTCTTTAACCCATATGCCCTTATCATCGAAAGAGGCGACAAAGCCCAGCTCATGTCAATGCTTAAGGAGATGAAGAACAAGACCTTTTCATCAAGTGTGGAACGAGCCTGGTATTCACATATCTTGAAGTTCTTGCAAAACGATGAAATACCCTCCCCCAAGCCTCGAAGAAATAGCACAACAGTCCTAAGCGATAGATAAACTATGTGCTACACGAGGGGAAACTGCACAAAAAGGGCTATCACGGATTCGCTCGTAATGCTTTGCATCCCTCAAGAAGAAGCAAAAGTGATATGGGAACAACGGCATAGTGGCGTGTGTGGCACGCTATGAAGTGGAAAAATGGTTGGCAAGAAATTATCACCTTGTTATTACTGGACTAACCTGAAAGAGGACTGTCACGAAACTTGTCAAGAAGTGCGACACGTGCCAAAAGAATGCCAACCTGCAGCATGTACCTCCATCCTTGCCTATATTTACTTTCACTTCCCCTTGGCCGTTTTCCACATCGGGGCATTGACATAATTGGAAAGGATTACCCCTCCAGGACAAGGTGGGCAATGAATTCATCTTAGTCCGCCATCGATAATTTCACAAATGGGTAGGAAGAGCCTCCTATGCTACTCTTCAAGCTAACATGTGGCAAATTCATTGAGACAAATATTGTTTGTCGCTTTGGAGGCCACATGAAAATCATTAGCGACAATTGGCACACATTTCAAGAAAGAATGCGCTGAGTTAGATAGCTAAGTACAAAATTCAGCAATCATCAGGTCCTCCCGTAGTGCGGCCTCAAACCAACGAGAGCTTGTAGAGGCAGCTGAACCAAGAATCGTAAAGACAATCATCGCAAAATGTGAAACTATAAGGATTGGACCCACAAGGCTCCATTTCGCTCTTGGGGATATCGAACTCAATTCGGACCTCCACGGGATACCACCCCGTACTCACTTGTTTATGGAACAGAGCTGTTCAATCCAATTGAATTGGAGGGGTTCCCCTCACTCCGCATTCTGGCTCGAAAGTTAAAGTCCCTGAGGCGAGTGGGTCCGTGCTAGATAATCGATGAACTCACACTTCTTGGATGGGAGGCGCCTCGCCGCGTTAACAATGTGCACAGTCTACCAAACAAGAGATCACGAGGCATCTTCTACAAAGGTGTTACAGCTCGTACATCAAAGGAATGGACTTTTGGTGTTAAAAGCATTGAGGAAGAAATGTTCTAAGAAGCCTCCGTGGCAGTTCCGGTCCAAATTCGGGCAGGTCCCTACATAGTCAAGAACATCTCTATCTGGAGGGCCGTAGGTTGATAGATATGAATGGCGACGAGTTTGCAAGCCTCATCAACATGGACAATTAAAGCCACAATACTAGACATTTATCCATAAAAAGCCTCTTGAACTTACTTTGTCACTCTAAGCTATTTGAACTACCAGAGGCCTGATTCCTAATTGGATACGAGGCAACTTCTTTTGAAGGTGCGGCCCCATTTAATAATATCTTCCCCATTTCTCCTTTTGCTCATGTAATTCAAAAGGGAATACCAAACAACAATAATGTAAATAATTGTAAAGCAAATAAAGAGTTGTTTTTTTATTAATAATTTTAATAAGTTCAATATAACATAAGTGGCTAATAAAATAAAATATGGCGACGCAGGCCTGCATAAAAGCTAAGGAATAAAGCAGTCAATCTTCTTCTCCGTTATCCATTCCATTGTGCATTGTGCTTCTTTGTCCATCTCTTCGCTCCTTTCCACTCCACTTGTGGCTCGCTTTCTTGGCATAAGTCTTCCCTTCAACTTTCTTTTCTTGGGCATAAAGGTCTTTTTCCTGAGCCTTGGTCTTGGATTTTCCTATGACTTTTCCTCATTCAGTGGGGCCTAGTCGACTCCAAAACAGGTGCAATTCGTGGTCCAGTCTGTCCTTGACTTGAGTTAGCAGTAGTTCTTTCCGAACGCTTGAGGGTTAGGAACAAAGGCATCTTTATCATCCAAAGGTCGTTTCTTCCTTAAAGTTCGTTCCCTCTCCGCAGCCCTATGGTCAGCACGGAGCCGTCGTCGTATGGTCTCAGTCATCCACTTCTTATAGAAACGCGAAGTGTTACGCATCACGCTCATCAAGATCCAATACTCCAGCTTAGGACGGGCAACCCAAAATCCACCCACCTCTTCAAGGAACGCCTACAATTGAGTGATTTGGAGGCTACGAGTATACGATCTGGGATGACTTGTTTCCTGCCATACTGACGCATAAACGGACAGGAAAATAGAAAGTCAAGGCCCGCACAACTAATGGTCAAGC
>SNQN01001291.1:68851-99820 GCA_008642245.1 Bassia scoparia
TCTCTCGACCTGTAACCGAGGGGGCCGACAAGGCAAGACTTTGCCCATTGAGCCTATCTCTTTCACTAGTAAAATAAGGGACGGTGAACGGTTGGCTGAACGTCCGTCCATAAGGGCAGATGAAGCTGGAAGGGCTCAAAGTTCTACTAAGAGTTCTATCATGGTATTTTTGCCCTTCTCTGTGAAGAGATGCCGGGGTTGGATGCCAAAGACGTCACTCCATCATATTCTACAATGTCTGCAGCCCACAACGAAGCCAATCTAACAGAGAGAAAACTTGGGGCCGATGATGGCTGATAGCTAAAGCAGCTGATGCGCAGAGGCTGAAGAAGCTTACTTAGATGCGGTTTTATGTTCGTGCCAAGTCAATATCGACCAAATGTCGGCTTAAAACGTTGGTGTGTTGGTCGTTCCAAAACCAAACGGAACGTGAGAAGATGATGTTGGATTACAGCTGCATCACCATTAACAAAGCTTGCAACAACGCA
Source organism: Bassia scoparia (assembly GCA_008642245.1). Taxonomy (NCBI): domain Eukaryota; kingdom Viridiplantae; phylum Streptophyta; class Magnoliopsida; order Caryophyllales; family Amaranthaceae; genus Bassia; species Bassia scoparia. Next base: position 69,340 of record SNQN01001291.1, read on the forward strand.
CTAACAGGTATAGTCTCATTCCACACATCTACAATAAGATCGTAAGCACCTTTGGTAGAACTCCAGGTGAGCAGAAGCATGAGCTTGTTGATGCTTACAGATCATTCAAATCCCTCTAAAGGAGGAAGACCAAGGACAAACAGCCTTTGTCACGACTAATGGGTTTGTATTGTTAGAGGGTGATTGCCATTTGGTCTAAGGAAATCCCTGCAACTTCCAAGATGTGTTAACTACATCTCGCTAACAGCCTTGGAAGGATGGAAGTTTCATTGATGACATGATCATTTCAAAAGTAAGTAAGAAGGAGATCATGTTCACGTAGACCTAAGGAGACTTCGGATACACCTCGACACTTTGGTATGAAGCTGAATCAAAGAGTGTGTGTTTGGAGTTCGTCGGGAAAATTTTTGGGATTTTTGTGTTGATGAATCGAGGCATCGAAGGCAAATCTGAATAAAAGTCTAAGGCAGTTTCTCGACATGCAATTCAAGAAACGTCAAGATGTAAATAAGTTGACGGGTGTGCTTGGCAGGTTAGGAAGATTTCTATCAAAATCAGGAGATAAATTGCTAATACTCTCTTCCCGAGCCACAGAAGAGTGTAAGTTTGATTGGAGTGAGGTATATCTGAAAGCGGCTTTCTCTAAAACTCAAAGACATTCACTCTCTCCACTGTCTGGTAAGTTCCAAGGAGGGAGAGACATTGCAGTAATGTTGTATCTTTCGAGTTCTGAAATGACGCAGTTTCAGGGTGGTTGGGAGTCATGCGGAAAGAGTTAGGGGAACCTCAGTTGCCGTTTATTTTGTGAGCCATGTTTGCAGGGGTGAGAAAATGGCATTAAGTGTCTACAGCGGAGAAGTTTTGTTTGGCTTTATGATGCTAGCAGAAGCTTCCGGTCCTTACTTTCCTTACTTTGCAGCCCATAAGATTGTGATCTATACTTACCAGCCTATCAAGCAACCCTTGACAAAGTTGGAATCATCAGGAAGGATGTTAAAATGAGTTATTGCTTTGAATGGTTTCAATCTTGAGTTTGAACCCAGGAAAGCCATTAAGGGTCAGGCATTGGCGGATTTCATTGTAGAATAAACAAGACCCCCACCGGTTGAAACGTCAAACGATGTTTGGACTCTATTTGTGGATGGATCCTCCACTTAAAATGGTTGTGGGGCTGGAATCTTGTTTAAGTCCCCCGAAGGGGATACGTTTGAGTACGCCATGAGGTTTAAATTCCAGACATCAAACAACAAAGCAGAGTACGAAGCGTTAGTGGTCGGGATTCGAATGTGCAAGGCAGCTGGGGCACGAAAAATCGATGCTATGTYTGATTCTCAATTGGTGGTCAGCCAGGTGAATGGGGAGTACGAAGCACGAGATGAGAGCATGATACGCTACTTGGAAATGGTAAAAAGAGAGACGGAGGGTTTAGACCAATTCTGCCTGGTACAAGTACCCAGGTCTGAAAATAACCAAGCGGACGCCTTATCCAAGTTGGCAAGTTCAGCGACAGGGGACTCTCCAAGATCTGTCTTTTGGGAGGTGAAGGATTGGAGAAGTATAGATGAACGAGAAGAGGTTCATTTCATTAACCGCGGGAGCACTTGGATGGATGAAATCATTCAGTATAAGCTAACTGGGGTACTTCCCCCCGATCCGYAGAAGGYGAAATATGTGAAGGCCCGGGACTCTTTGTTTGTCTATTGGAATGGACAATTGTACAAGAAGTCTTTCTCTCATCCCCTTCTCAAATGCATCACACCTGAGAAAGGGGCAGAGGTCCTGGACGACATTCATCAAGGGCAATGTGGTTCTYATATTGGGGCACGGRCATTAGCAGAAAAGGCTCTCCGCACTGGGTATTACTGGCCGTCACTAAGAAGAGATGCCATGGAACTTGTCAAGAAATGCTTAAAGTGTCAAATTCATGGGAACCTGCATCAAAAACCAGCAAATCTCCTGTCTCCGGTTTTATCACCATTACCTTTCGCAAAGTGGGGGGGTAGATATATTGGGACCCTTCCCCCAAGCTCCGGGGCAAAAAAAATTTTTGATTGTAGCGGTGGATTATTTCACTACATGGGTGGAAGCGGAACCAATGAGGAATATCAAGACTTCAAATGTGAAGGGCTTCCTTTGGAAAAATATCATCACTAGGTTCGGATTGCTGCAATCCATAGTGTTTGATAATGGTCCGCAATTTGACTTCAATGTTCTCACAAACTGGCTATCAAATCAGGGCATAAATGCACACTTTGCATCGGTAGCACACCCCCAAGCCAATGGGCAAGTGGAATCGTTCAACAAGATCATCTGCAATGGAATCAAGAAGAAGTTGGATAGTGCCAAAGGATTATGGGTTGAGGAACTCTACAATGTTTTGTGGTCCATCAGAACCACCACAAAGAATTCAACTGGAGAACTCCTTTCACTTTGGTTTATGGGTCGGATGCAGTGCTTCCAATTGAAAAGTATGAACCAACATTGCGTATCATGCTCTATTCTGAAGAGGGAAATTGGGAAGCAATGAGGCACAATCTTGACTTGATACCAGAGGTCAGGGGCAACGCACTTCTACGACAACAAATATACAAGCTTCGGATGTCCAGGGACTACAACAAAAGGGTTAATCACCGACCTCTTCAGCTGGGAGATCTGGTCTTAAGGAAGATGGAATCCAYAGGTCGAGCAAAGGAGGAGGGYAAACTAACCCCAAACTGGGAAGGCCCATAAAGGATCTGTGAGGTCCTCCGTGATGGGACTTACAAGCTAGAGGATGCAAATGGACAACGATTGTCTCACCCTTGGAACACCGATAATCTGAAGAAATATTATGCTTAGGCTGCAAATGTAAGCACATTAGCAGAAATTGGCCAAGCGGCCTTGTAAATTTTTGAAGTAAGATTGAATGAAAGCCTTCAATACTTTAAACTTCAAAATGTGTGTGAATGTTTGAACAGGGAMAAATTCCCTCCTTAGAACATATAAGACCCTTAAAACGAGGGCATGGTGCTATTTCTTCTAAATTAAAAATGGTAAGGTAAATTAACATAGTTTTCTAGCAAGACTAAACGATCGCAAAGAATTAAAAAATAACGATTCTTGAAGGGCAAACGTCCCTACGTTCGCATAGATTCTATGTGAATCATTACTTAAGAGGCGGATAACTCAAAATTCACAAAGGGGCAAATGACCCCCAACTCGCGAAGGACAAGCGTCTTTATTTTGCGAAGGACGAATAGTCCATGTAGGAATAAGATTCCAATGGTCTGTGCAATAACAGAACCCTAAACTTGCGAAGGGCAGGACGATGATGACCTGTAAAGGACGGATCTTATGACCGCGAAGGGCAGATTTTTACCTGTGAAGGACAGGACCTAATAACTTGCAAAGGGCAAGACTGTGAGAACTGTGGAAGCAGCTGACAACGACATATTGCGAAGGCATGGAAGGTTTGAGAATGATCACTCATCTCCAAGTTTAGGGCAATTAGTATGATTGATTGACTTGACACCCTATTAGGTCTCAAGTCTCAATTCTCTATCATCTATAAACTTCGAGATTTTCGTGTGGAAAACTCAGACTGGAGTGCTAGGTGGAAGGTGCGAAGTACACTCCAGTGTTCCATCTATTCTTATCGCAGATAAAAGGAGTGAGGGCTAGGTGGAAGGTGCGAACGTACACTTCAGTGTATCCATCTATTTCTCATTGCACATCAAAAGAAGTGAGAGTGATAAGCAATGGAATATGTGAACTTAATACTTTGTTTATGCTTCTATTACCTTCGCCAGTCAAAGAATGAGAAGTCAAGTGAATAGCAGATCTTTCCAAAACTTAAGCGTTGCATAAGATATACAGGGGCAAGGAAGTGGCGAAGCAAACAATAATAAAATGCAAAGCAATAAACAAATTCAAAGCAGAGTAACAAAGGAGAACAACATTGACATCAAAAAGTGACGAAGCGCCCATTGGATTAGTATTTAGCACATGAGCTTGAGCCATGATGTTAAATATTTAGTACATGAAAAATTACTAAGTGTTTAGTACCAAATATTCTGAAGGTTGGATAATATATACAAAGAGATTGGCAAAAGAAGAAAGAAAATAAAAATTCTGCGAAGGTCGGCGAAGACAGCGAGGCACTACTCTTCGTCTTCGTCCTCAAAGACATAAACGAACAGAAGGCTGAGGTTCTCAGGTCGAGGAGAGGGAGTTTGTATATTAAGGCCACTCCCCTCGACATAGTTGAGGCGTTCTTCGAGGACTTCGAAGGGGTAATCATCCTTGATAGGCATAAGCTCCCAAGCATCTGCGATGAGAGACCTCATCTCTTTGATCCCCTTCTCCTTCGATTCTGTCACCTTCGTCTCCACCTCCTCTTGCAAAGCTGTGTGCTCTGTTTGAAGGTTGGAAAGGGCAGTAGCARAAGTCGAAGTTGCCTCCTTTGCGATGCGAAGCTCATCCTCGTACWTAGCCTTCAACTCCGCCTCTAGCTTCGCTTGGCGGGACTCCATCTCCGCCTTCACCTTCGCATCGACTGCTGCATCGAATCGAGCTTTCTCCTCCGCAGTAGATTTAGCCTTCTCCTTTTTAAGAGCGTGAAGCTCATCCTTCGCCTTCTTGTAAACTCGAAGGGCTTGGGAATAGCTTCACTGAGTCTCAGCAAGCTCATTTGACAATCTCCAGTTAGCTTCGGAGTTGTCTAAGACAATGGCGGTAGTCTGTTGGGCGATGTAGTCACTCGCCTCTTGATACAACAGTTCCTTGTATCTTGCCTCTCTGCGATAGTGACGGATTGCCTTCACAAGTCCGTCAACCCTCACCATGGCCTGCGAAGAAAATTCAAGGTTGAAGAAGTTAAGTAAGAAAGAAAGGAAAATAAGAACTGAAATTTGACTAAGTGTTAAAGTTTGTTACCTCCGCCAAACAACCTTCGATGGCTCCAGCAGAGCCTTCGTCCAGACCACGCAATGTGTCCAGATACTCCGAAGGAGCACACTTCACCATCTCCTTTAGCATTTTCCTTTTGTTAGGAGCTGGGAAGTTCTGCGAAGCCTTGAGGAACCGTTCGTCCTCCTCTTCAATCCAAGTCTCATCCATGGCTTGGTCACTAGCTAGGTCCGCAGCAACAGTAGGATGCTTCTTGGGGAAGTGCTGCCTTAAGCCTTGATGAATATCTTTGTCTGGCTTCATAGTGGCAGCACGAGGAGCCCTTGGAAATGGCAAAGAGACCAAGGGAGGAACAACGTTCTCATCGTCGATATTAAACTTCGAAAAGTTAATATCTTCGATACTTCCCACATAGTCGTGGTGTGGGAAGAAGGTCTGCTGAAACTCAGTGTTTTGACGACTAGTAGCTTCGTCGTCATCACCTTCGATGTCCACAAACTCTGCAAAGTCATTATTAGGACGAAGGTCAGGGTTCTGCTTGACAGTTTCGGTATCATCGCCTAAGTTTAAAGGATATCTGTTGGAACGAAGGGGAGTATCATGGGAACTCTTAGACCTTCGCTCATAGGTGTTCGCATAATTTAAATGCTCACCGGGATCATCAGTTGTGTAGGGCATCTCACGAAGGRGAGACACAGAAAGCGGCTTCCGGTGCTTCGAAGAAGTACCGATATCTTGCGAAGACGCCTTCCTCTTCGCACCAGCATGCGAACCGCTGGTTTTCGAAACTGGGGTCACCGAAGCTCTCCTCACATCTCCAAGGTCATCAGAATTGACCCTCACCACATCAGGCGAATAGTCCTTGGTAGGAGTCTCCTTAGTGGTTTTCTTTCCGCGACCGTCTCGTCGCTTGATCTTCAGAATCACCGTCGAAGGCTTGGGAAGATCCTAAAATACATGAAAATTTCACAAGTGTTAGACTCATACAAAGGAAACTACCTTACCCCTTCGCAAAATAGTCGAGGGAATGTGCGAAGGTACACTTCATCATACACAACACATTTCCTTCGCGCAATAATCAAGAGGTTCACACGGGAGTCTGCGAAGAGAAGCCCCAGCAAGCACTGATGTGAACGTTCGCAAATTCCCCCTGAAACAGCAAGAGGGAGTTGCGAACGTACACTTCAGTGTACACTACACTTTCCCTTTCCCAAACGACCAATGAGGTTTGAGCAGAAACTTGCGAAGGAAAATACTAGCAAGCACTGAAGTGCACGTTCGCAGATACCTCCAACAACACGAAGTTGCGAACATACACCTCAATGTATACTGCATTTTTCATTCGCCGAATGTATCAAGGAAGTGCGAACGACCACCATGGTAAGCACTATGGTGAACCTTCGCAACAACCCTAGATAGAGCGAATCCATCAGTGATGCTGATTAGACAACCATGCGAACGGGTTTTATCATAAACACTGGAGTGTACGTTCGCAACTTCCCCTCAACAAAATTGTTGAAAGGGAAAGCTGCGAAGCAAAACCGGTGTAAGCACTGAAGTGCACGTTCGCAGGTTCTCAAATCAACTGACAAAATGGAGAAAAGTACAAGTGAGGAAATTGCGAAGCAAAATCAGTGTAAGCACTGAGGTGTACATTTACAACTCCCCCCTAAAGCTCAAAGGAAAATAAGTATAAGTGACTTACAGCACGGTCTTTATTCTTTTCCTTCAAAGTACGATATCTTGCCTCCGCAGCAATAGCATCGTAGTCTTTGGATGCCATTTTGCCTTTTTGAATGTCAGGCAATCGATCGTATGCAGCAGCTGCGATAAGAAAAAGAACACACAGAGTTAATAATACGAATACAAGAGACTTCGAATTTAAGAAAATGCGAAGCTACCTCTCTCGTCCCTAGTGCCATCGATTAGGGAGAAATCCATAAGGAAGTCCTTATTGACGAAGAACTCGTAAAGGGGAAGCCAATACTTGGGAATGTAGTCCTTAGTTGCTCCATCACTAAGAACTACAAGCTTCGAGGTGAAGTATTTCAATTGCTTCTCCTCGTTGTCAGTAAGAGTTCCCAATTCGTGAGACTTCACCGAATTAGGAGTCCTTGTCCAAGCAGAAAGGACCTTGCTTAGACCCTCTTCAGCGGAGCGAAGGTAGAAGAAGTCTGTCTTCCAGACATTGAACTTGTTGGGTTTGTCGAAGGCAGTCGTGTAACCTTCGCGGTTTGCCAATTGGTACCAACCATAAAGGCATTTATTGTTTTTGCTCAGCGTGTGCATTCGCACAAATACGCGAATAGAAGGGGAATATCCTCTCGCCTTGCAGGTGGCGAAGTACCCCAAGATGTGAACCCATGAGTTGGGGGTTAGTTGCGAAAGGCATATCCCATAGGCAGCAAGAAGATAAAGGAAAAATTTCCTAACAGGCACCCTTAGTCCAAGGTCCACCACATCCTTGTAGATGGCGATCCCCTTTCTTGGAGACTATCAGTTCGAGGTCTTGTCCTCTTATTCCAAGCATTGTACTATATTCCGATTTGTTCGCGGCAAGTTCTGTGATCCACCCCTCGTGAACCTTAAAGGATTGGGGAGTGGGATAATTACGTGTCTTCGCCGCCACTGGAGGTTTAGGCGGAAGGTCAACCAGAACGTCCTTCGTAGAAACGTCAAGGTCAAAGAATTCGAGAATAATGTCATCAGTATCATCATCTACATGCGAAGAGGAAGGTCCTTCGCCGGTTCTTTCATGTCTACTACTACTACCTGGAACCCAGGCTGTTTGTTTCACCCTTGGCATTTTAAAAGCCTGCAATGGGAGAGTAGTTTGGGTTGGGTATTTATTTATCGAAGGTTCGCAAGGATAATATTGGCGAATCGAAGAACCCTAGGTCTCAACAGATCTTGGAGATGTTGGCCTAGGCTCTTCGAAGCCCCCAACATCCGACTTATTAGGGCTCGACGATGAAGACGAAGCCATTGTTTATTACTTTGTAAAAAAGAATGAGAAAATCAAAAATTTGAAGGGAAAACTATACCTTACACTAACGAACCGAAGAGATGTTTGTCGAAGAAGAATGGTGAAGACGAAAACTGCGAAGCGATTCTTGAACTGCACTTCAAACCGAAGAAGAGAGAGAAAATCTTAAGGGATTCTAGAGAGAAAAGAGAGAAATTTGAGAAATAAATAAACTCAACAACCACTTTATCTCTCCTCCCTACCCCATATTTATAGAAAAGAAAATTAAGGTTCGGGCTTAGATTTCGAATTTAAAAGCCCCGAAAATTGGGCGGGAAAACAAAAAGAAGAACAAAGGAGGCCTAAAGACTTTGGGCCTGGAAACTAAGCCCTGGAATGCACCTCTGGCCTGAAGACTTTGGTTCATTTTCCCTAAGTTGAGTTCAGAAACCTATAGAAGAGGATGGTTCAACTCCCCAAAACATGGGAAACAACGCACCTTATTTCCAAAGAACTGGGCACAAATATCGAGGTATCTCTCAGAGACATAATGGCATGAAGATTGAGGAAACTCCTCATATTCTGGTCTCGACCTCAAAATTGCTATCAAACCCTCCCAATACAAGTGTATTGGAACGGTTTGAGGGGCAAATGATGTGGCATGTAAATCCACGTGTCATCTTAAAAGTGGTTACGAGAGTCCAACATGGCCCAAGGATCCATGCCACGTGTTAGGAGTCAAGTGGCTCTTGACCTAAATTCGTTCAGCTGGAAACCGGACGCACTCYGTAAATTAAACTSCTTAAGCAAGCAAAACAGATGAATCTACGCTTAGGATGGTGACAAGTGTCACACATCCAAGCCCTCAAGGTACAAGGAAAAAGCCTATAAATACCCCTTGAGAGGCCTCATAATTCACACAATTTTTCATACATTTGAGAACATTGAATTCATACTTAAGCAAGTATAGAACTTATCTCTTTAACCTCTCTCTCTACATTCAATTGCATTTATTACTTTCCTCCTTCATTTACTTACTTAGGCATCGGAGGGGAGATAATCMGAAAAGGATTATTCTCCTTCTTGCAGGTGCTAAGGAGCGTCGAGGAACTTGAAGTGCCAAGCCAACGTCGAGTTCCAATCCAAGGTCAGCTCCCWCGAAGTAGCATTGACGGGAAGCCTCCACCCTTCTCTCAACCCTGCAGCAGAGAAAATCTTGTAGCGTGCCAAGCCAAGACTTGCTACAACAATATTATTTTTTATTTGATTTAGAGTTGGTCACACAATAGTTATAGGTGTGGCTAAATGTATTATATTTGGTCAGACCTAAATTATAGGTGTGGTGGGTGTATTCAAAAGGAGCTGTTTGAAATTTGGGAGAATGAGAATTTTAAAAAGTGGAAACTAAGAAAAAATCTCTCATTATTTTTTTCTTTTTAAACGTAAAAAGTGATGAAAAGTTGAAAACTATGAAAAGTGGTGAAAATTATTTAATAATTGGAATGTAAAGCGGACTCAAGTGTAATAAATGAAAATTATTTATTATTGATCCTTTATTTTCTATCAAAGATGTTCAATTTTTGGTGGTGCAAGCTAAAATATTTATTAGAGGTTTTCAAAGTTCAATGGAGAAAAAAAGAAAATGACRACAAAGTCAAAAATAAGACGATGGAAATATTGAAAAATACATTTATAACTACGTTTGGTTATAACTTTAACCATACAAAGTTGTGATCATGTAGTCTAAATATTTGAGAAAAGGACTATATAATGATTTCAGTGATCTCCTTATCCCTTACCTTAGTCTTGAATAAACCATCTCCTCAGTCGCTCATCAAGGCATGTTTATCCCTAGTCTTAATGGGAGTCCAGGCAATAATGTGGTGCAAGACTTGCACTAGTCTCAAAGTGAGTCTTGGAAAATCAAACTTACATTGAGACTCCAAATGGACCCCACACTTCAAATAGTTTCAAGATATTTTGACAATTTAATGGATAAAATTTTTTTTGGAGATATTTTAAGTGAATTTGAAATGAAGTCTTAGGGATAAAGTGTAAAATATTATGAGTCTAACTGGTTAAAAAAATTTGATAAAAGTTGACGTGACACAATCTGAATTGTGGATATAAGTCTAAGAGATAAACAACATGCCCTCAACAGCTCGTTTTTTATGGAGCATAGGAGGAATGAAGTGTAAAGGGGAAAGGGCGATTAGGCGACGGTGGTTGACAAAGGTTGGGGTTGGGGCTTCCAAAGTTCCAATGGCACCCCAAACTTCTAATGAGGAAAGGGAAGGATGGAAATCCTGAGATTGGATAAAAGTCAAAAGGTTGATTATACAAAGCTACTCTCACTAGATTCAAATTTAAGGATCATTGTTAATAGTTGAACTAATTAGTACTAGTTTCACTGATTTACTTTGGAAAATTTGATTTACATAATTCGTACTTTTGGTCATCCGCTAGTAATGAGGATTGAGGGCTCTTCAATTTCTTAATGAAAATAGTGTAGTACTGGTACTCCGTTTGGTAAAGCATAAAATATTTTCCATGAAAAGTGTTTTTCTCCCTTTCCTAATTTTACGTTGTTTGGTAAACAAAGAGGTGTAAAACACTCCTCTCCTAGATTGCACCAAAACGGATACGAATACGGACACAGACGCGACACGGGTACGAGAAAACGTCAACTTAAAAACAGCAGACACGTAGATATGGGAATAGTAATATAATAAACATATCAAATTGAAGATAATTTCACAAGCTTGCATTTAATATAAGTAAACCAACACTTTAACAATATCACTCTCTTATAAAAATTGAAATAAGTTAGATGTACGCGATAAAAATGTTTAAATTTAAGTAAAACAAAATCAAATAAGTCTAAAAAACCAAACAAATAAGTGAAGTAAATTAGTGGTCAGCGAATTGGCAAAAGCGATGTAGATGACGAGAGAAAATATGACTTATTGGAGCATCCTAAATGATGAGACAAAAGAGGAATTCTATTGGTTTGAATTAATTTAGAGTGTTTTGGGGAAGAAAAATGATATAATGGAGGTTAGGATTTTAGATTAGAATTAGAGAAGACAAATCGTGTTCTCAAAAACGTGTCCGACATGTGATCATCACTTTCCTATCCGTGTCCGTGTGTCCATAAATATAATAAAAAATTGGATATGTCCTTTTGTGTGTCGGACATGGATTTACGCGTATCCGAGAAGTGTCCGTTTCCGACACGGAACATGCTACCTTGGCGAAGTGTCTGTACTTCCTAGCTTCTCTCTCACTACCTCCTTGAATCCTCTTTATTTTCTCTATTTTCCATCACTTTTTTACATGCAATCAAACAATAATTGTTTTCATGGAAATTGTTTTTCATTGTAAATTGTGTTTCCATGAAAATCATTTTACATTGAAAATATTTTACACCCTACCAAACAGAGCCTAGAATTCACACAATAAAAAAGGCCACCATTGACAGACTTCAAGCATGTCGGCCTTGCTACTTTGCTAGTGCCCATATCTCACTTCGATTATTGTCTACAGATGCTAAGTACTAACCAAACCATTCGAGGACTAGCTTACATCTTCAATGAATGTATTCATGTGAACCACTTTGTTGCAGATTTAACATAGGTGATCGCTGCTTTTAAAACGATATCGACATGCTAATAGCTAGAGAACATTCAGCAGCAATGTACAACCAAAATGAATAGAAAATGAGCACCAACAAGCAATAAACATGTAAGACTGTGTTTCATTGATCCTGAAACGGCAAAATTTACAGCTGGAGAAGCCTTAGTTTCTCCTTTAGATGTCCTACAAAACTCTAACCATGACTGTGTCAAACAAAAGCTATGCGCTATCAATGTCATATGTTCTATAGGTCTTCAGATAAAGGTTAGCCAACTACCAAAAAGGATCAAAAATTCAGCACTAAGCTGAAGCATTAGAATCTTAGCTTACATTTCACAATTGGAGCAGTCTTTGACGTATCAACTTTGACAAGCCACGTATCTTGTCGATCATAATTCATAATTCCCCATTGTGTCACTGCCACTATAAATCCTCGTCCTAAGGATTATCATATTTCGGAGTCATACAGACCAATGTCTCCAACCTTGAACCAATCAACAATGTTCTTTCAATAAAAAGTWAAAAAAAAATCAGCTTTACTAATATCTGTATATCAGATCTGCTAATCTAAATATTTCAGCAGAACAATAAAATGAGAAGCATTCACCTGCTCCTCCAAAGGAAAACAAGGCCAATACTCCCAATAGCAACACCATAGTTAACAATGGCCTTTTTTCRAGATATTCGTGCTTCTGCCTGGTCCTTCAATGACATTATTGTCACAGCATCCTGAAATCCTGAATAGAAAGAACAGAAACAATCCAAGTTATATCCCAGCTAACCAAGAATGAGGTAGCACTTGCTTTCATAACAAACCATCATATTTACATAACTGATCAAGGTATTGCCACGCAAACCGGAAAACTCTTGAGACATAAAAAAGATGAGACTTCAAACTTAGCTATCAGCACCAAAAATACACAATTGCAGAAAAAGCCAAGCGCATTCTTTTTTACAGGAATTTATGTGGAGCTTTTTCTGGATGTATAAGAAAGCAACTAGCTTGAGTCAAAGTTCCATTCATTGATACTTGATCAAGGTATTATTGAAACCAGGATTGTGCTAAAGTGATAGTAAATAAGTTGCAAGTGTATGATGGATCCTGTGGAAAAGAACTGCAACGACCCTTGATAGGCAGTCATTGGAGTGTATTTAATTACAGAAAGTACTAATCAAATGTCCATGATAATATGATATGGCATACACACAATTTCGTTACATGAACATATCAACTTTGGTTCATGTAGCCAACCCCAATTATGGGACTAAGGCTTCAATTGATTGATTGATTGCTTAACATTCACAAATTATATTACTGTTCAAGGGAAAATTTCTAAAATCACAGTTAAGAAGTAAATAATAAACAAAAGGCAAAGAACAAATTGAGGGGGAATAAATGATATTAAATCTATACTCAACTAATCAATCTAAGCCTTAGTCCCATATTTGGGGTTGGCTACACGAACCAAAATTGCTCTTATCGTGTGGCCAAACCAACACTGACAGTTTACTCCTCTCTTAGTTTGCTCGCACGCAACTAGACAAAATCAATAAAACATGACATCAAATTAGTTCTAGCAGACTAGCATCAATCTTCTTGGTATCAATTCATGCTTCATAGTTCATACTGTAATAGTTCTCATCAACGCCTTGCACTTCTCTTACAAATCATGAGAAATAAGACAACACTTAAGCATGATAGAGTCAACCTTTGAAAGACCTACATCACTGTCTTATGAGGATGTGGATTTTATATTTTTATGTCAGAAAGAACCAACATGTAAGTATAGTATTAGTGAAAGGTTTTTGTCAAAATCTGATTACCTCTAGATGGATGAAATCTTTCCAATTTCTGAAACAAATATCAGTTCAGCACTTTCACCTAAAGACATAGTGAAAATGCCGTCAAAATGGTAAGGTCTTTCACAGTTTTATATTCAACAGCAACATGAAATGTCTCACTTAAATTGATTAACAAGAAAGAAGGTATAGGCATACACGGATATACCCACCATATTTGCTCTCAAATCATTCATCTCTGTCAACATTGCCAAAATTTGAAGAACTAGAAATCTGACTATTATCTTTGACTTGAAGATGAGCTTCCTCACTTAAAGATTTTTGAGATATATTAAACATTCCACGACGTTCCAGCATAACCAAATAAAGCAGCTTCATCCTGGCATCATAAACAGGATTTGGGTTGATTAAGCGTCCCCTTTCATAAGCTTCTCTCAAGAAAACTGTATCTCTCATCCCTTTGTTGGATAAATAAAAAATCCCAGGGTGGTCCAAAAACAGATCCCTCATATTCAAATCAATCCCAAACCACTTCCTAAAATGACTAATCTTCTCTACTTCCACAATGTTCTCAACAGTCAAACTGATGAACTCGTGGACAATGGCAACGGCTCGTTTCTCCAACCCTTTAATACCACTCTTGGCTCTCCTCTTCTCTCCGAGCACCTCATACGGTCCAAAGTAAGGCAACTTTTGCCATTCCTTAATCTTTGCCTTATAAGTCTTCCTCAACTTCATACCTGGTGGAAACCCTTGTTTAAAACTATATTGGATCTCGGTCCTGTCAACCTTGGCATCCTCCTTACAACACTCCAGTACACGCCAATCCTCAACCGCAGCAGTAAAATGACCAGTGGGGTACCTAGGAACAAGTTTCAACACATGGGTATTGGGCTCATTCCCATCACCAAGCTCAAACAGCTGAGGATTCTGCGCTATCACAGACTCCTCAAAATCATCAGGAAGACCTAACTCCCTCCACACCTTAAAAACAGCCCTCAATGGCAAAGTCTTGGTTAAAGACATCGAAAGAACCCTAACCAACCGGTCCACAACCACCGGCAAACACGCATTGATCGCGGCAGCCTCCAGTTGGGAAATTTCAATCACCTTGTCAGTCAATTTACATAGGGGTATGGATTTATTGGGATCGTAGAAAACTTCAAATATGTGAGGATACCGACGAAGGAAGGAGGGGGCACCCCGGTTAAGGTGGAGCCTTTGGGACAGCCTAGACAAGAAATCAACCGATATGGAAGGTGGGTTTTTGTTAGGGTTTGCAAGAATTAGGTCTTGAATAGCAATTACTTTAACGAGCTTCTTGTAATGGTCCATGTATTTCTCAAATGTTGGGTCCCTAGCTCTTGACGCAACATATTGGGCTGATGAAATTGAAAGTGTTCTTATACTTATATTTGAGAATATACGAACAGGATTTGAGGGTTTGAACATGAATTTGAGYAACTGAATTGCCATTATCATGAAATCAATAAATATGTATATGCATCTAATTTCATACAAAATTGAAGTAGAGATACAGAAATGTAATGTGCAGGAATCAACACCTCAAAACCAAAATTAAACTAGCAAGTTACCTCGCTTCTAAGTTTCAACTTTCAAGTCCTCCCTTTTAAGTCCCAAACTCCCAATTCATGCACACTTAAACCAATTCTAAATCATCCACCTTTAGTAAACGCACACCAACTGTTTGTGAAAATTTCCACGTGATTTCGGATTTTTGTGATCTGGGCCTCTGGGGTACTTTTTTTTGCTGTGAGTTAAAGTGGGTTGTGTATAGGGATGAGCAAAAACAGTGGGTAATCGGCCCAATTCAAAATTTTGGGTAACTCAGGCTAGCCCACCTCCGAACCGCTAGCCCACCTCCGAACACCTAGCCCACCTCCGTAACAGTGGGATCCACCTCCGAACCGCTAGCCCAAAATTTTGAATTGTTTGCACTAACTCCGTAATCCACTTTGTTGCGTATATTTTTCCTGTAAATTACGGAGTTAGTGCAAACAATTCAAAATAAAAAGAATATAACATTGACAGCCAAATTTTGGGGCGTTTTATGAGTTTCCGAGCCTAAGTTCTATAAACGCATCGTATTACGTGTATTTTAATCTCGTTCATTTCATATTTTACTCGCTTGAGTTTCTTAGATCTTGATTTTATGGGTTTAGACACGACGAGTTAAAAAATTGACATTTTAGGCCATTTTGGCATTTTTTAGGATTTCGCTCTAACTTGTCACATTCTATCCATTATAGTTTTCAAACCTTAGACACGTCCTATTAGACATATTAGGCTTCCTAGCGTCGATTGAGTCGTTAGAACGACACAAGACCATTTTACCAAAACAATTGACATTTTAGGCCATTTTTGGCGTTTTTTCGGCTATTCGCTCGTAACTTGTTCACATTTCTATCTCATTACAGTTTTCAAAACTAAGACACGTCTATTAGACAGACATTGATTGAGTCTGTTAGAACGACAAAAGACCATTTTACCAAAAAAATTTGACATTTAGGCATTTTTGGCGTTTTTTGGGATTTTCGCTCCTAACTTGTCACATTCTATCCATTACTAGTTTTCAAACCTTAGACACGTCCTATTAGACACCATTAGGCTTCCTAGACGTTGATTGAGTTTGTTAGAACGAACAAGACCATTTTACCAAAAAAAATTGACATTTTAGGCCATTTTTGGCGTTTTTTGGATTTTCGTCCTAACTTATCACTTTTCTATCATTACTAGTTTTCAATCCTTAGAAACGCTATTAGACAACATTAGGCTTCCTAGACGTTGATTGAGTCGTTAGAATGAACAAGACCATTTTACCAAAAAAATTGACATTTAGGCCATTTTTGGCTTTTTGGATTTTCGCTCCTAACTTGTCACGTTTCTATCCATTACTAGTTTTCAAACCATAGACATGTCCTATTAGACACCATTAGGCTTCCTAGATGTTGATTGAGTCGGTTAGAACGACACAAGACCATTTACAAAAAATTGACATTTTAGGCCATTTTGGCGTTTTTTGGGATTTTCGCTCGTAACTTGTCACATTTCTATCCATTACTAGTTTCCAAACTTAGACACGTCTATTAGAACCATTATGGTTCCTAGACGTTGATTGAGTCAGTTAGACGACACAAGACATTTTACCAAAAAAAATGACATTTTAGGCATTTTTGGCATTTTTGGGATTTCGCTCCTACTTGTCACATTTCTATCCTTACTAGTTTCAAACCTAACACGTCCATTAGACACCATTAGGCTTCCTAGACGTTGATTGAGTCGTTTAGAAAGACACAAGACCATTTACAAAAAAATTGACATTTTAGGCCATTTTGGCGTTTTTGGGATTTTCGTTCCTAACTTATCACATTTCTATCCATTACTGTTTTCAACCTTAGAAACTTCCTATTAGAACCATTAGGATTCCTAGACGTTGGATTGAGTCGGTTAGAAAGACACAAGACCATTTTACCAAAAATTGACATTTTAGGCCATTTTTTGCGTTTTTTTGGATTTTCGCTCCTAAACTTGTCACATTTCTATCCATTACTAGTTTTCAAACCTTAGACACGTCCTATAAGACAACATTAGGCTTCCTAGATGTTGATTGAGTCGGTTAGACGAACAAGACATTTTACCAAAAAAATGACATTTTGGCCATTTTTGGCATTTTTGGGATTTTCGCTCGTAACTTTCACATTTCTATCCATTACTAGTTTCCAAACCTTTGACACGTCCTATTAGACACCATTAGGCTTTCCTAAGGTTGATTGAGTTGGTAGAACGGCATAGGACCATTTTACCAAAAAATTGACATTTTAGGCATTTTTTACGTTTTTTTGGGATTTTCGCTCCTAACTTGTCACATTTCTATCAATTACTAGTTTTCAAACCTTAGACACGTCCTATTAGACTACCAGTAGGTTTCCTAGACATTGATTGAGTCGGTTAGAACGACACAAGACCATTTTACCAAAAAAATTGACATTTTAGGCCATTTTTGGCGTTTTTTGAGATTTTCGCTCCTAACTTGTCACATTTCTATCCATTACTAGTTTTCAAACCTTAGTAACGTCCTTTTAGACACCATTAGGCTTTCTAGACGTTGATTGAGTCGCTTAGAACAACACAAGACCATTTTACCAAAAAAATTGACATTTTAGGGCATTTTTGGCGTTTTTTGGGATTTTCGCTCCTAACTTGTCACATTTCTATCCATTACTAGTTTTCGATTCTTAGACACGTCCTATTAGAAACCATTAGGCTTCCTAGACGTTGATTGAGTCGGTTAGAACGACACAAGACAAATTCATTAAAAAGCAATCCTATTCGTACTCATCAGCTTATACGCCGATCTAAACATCAAATGCAATTCATAAAAAAGAAATCCTATTCGTACTCATCGGCTTATACGCCGGAATTCCGATCTAAATATCAAATGCAACGAAGGGGTCGTACCATGGGAGTCTCCTAGTATGATTGACCTCTACAAGTCTATATTTCTCATGAATGTTCATGCCCTTGTCACAATCAAACCAWTTGCAGTTGAACAATATCGTCTTGTACTCTACGTCACTCCCGTGGTAAGACAATTGTATCACCTCTTCCAAAGTGCCGAAGTAGTCAACCCCTCCTTGACTCTCAACACACACCCTATAATTCATGGTTGACTTGTTCCTATCGTAGCTTTGTGTTTGAAAATTATACCCATTTACATAGAATTGATTCCAAGTTGTCACTTGTTTTGAGGGCCCCATCGCAAGAGCTCGTGTGACATCATCAGGACTCTGTGTCTCAAGCACCTAGATTTGTTCAGTAAGTCAGTAAATAAAACTAAGGTATGTAATTAACAAAGTGGGGAGTATAGGGATTGGGAATCCTCACTTAGGTCTTTAACCATGCCGAGTATTGGGATTCGCATTGGATCCAGACGTCATCCCTATTTATTTGACGATTTGACTGCACCATGTGATCCTCAAATTGCCTACAATAGTGCGCAAATTYGATGTTAGTCATCTAAGCCAGCATGCAATGTGCTTTTCTAATCTCAGACCGAACTGCTAAGAAAATAACCTTTCATAGTCACTTAGAATGCCACAATTTAGGAGGATGTACAAATGGGCTTGGACATACTCCTTGTCTGTCAACCAACATTTACTACCACTCGTAGCTGGTCGACCACAATCCTCCCTAAACAATTCAGGGACATTGACACCATGTTGGCTTTCCACATTAGGGTATGCATTTCTACCCAAGTCCCTTGATTTTGTATCAACCTCTGACTGAAAATACTGTGAGMAGAAATTGGATATCTCCTCAGCCAGATATGCATTGCATATAGAACCTTCAACYCTTGCCTTATTCCCTACTTTACGTTTCAAGTGGTTAAGAAACCTATGAGAAAAAGACAAGTGAGTAATGTAAATGACACTTCTTAAGAAATGATTAACGTGGTATCAACGATTATCGATTAATAACTCACCGTTCGAATGGGTACATCCATCTGTATTGAACGGGACCCCCAATGTAAGCTTCATGTGGCAAGTGTACCGGCAAGTGCTCCATGGAGTTRAAGAAYKCCRGGGGRAATATTTTTTCTAACTTACATAAGATCTCAGCAATGTTGTTTTGCAGCCGCTTCATCTCACTCRACGTGATAGTGGGAGCACACAAGTCACKGAARAATTGGCTGATTTCGGTTATTGCCTTCCAAATATGAAGTGGAAGCAACTCACGTAGGCAAACAGGCAACAACCGCTCCATAAATACATGACAATCGTGACTCTTCATTCCATGGAGCCTTTTTTTTTATCAACACATCGGCTCAAGTTCGAAGCATATCCGTCAGGAAATCTCAAGTCTCGAATCCATTCACATAACACCTTCCTCTGCTCCTTGTCAAGTGCGAAAGGTGCCTTGGGCATCAACTCATTACCCTTACCATCATCAATGAGCTCCAATTCTCGCTGCCTATAGACAATCTTCATGTCTTTCCTCGCATAGACAGTGTCAAACGTTTTGTCTCTCACGTCCATGACGGTGTTGATGAGCTACTCGAAGAAGTTCTTCTCGATATGCATGACGTCTAAGTTGTGCCTAAGAAACAAATCCTTCCAATACGGCAGGTCCCACAGACAAGATTGTTTATCCCATCTCTTTTTTTTCTTCTTCAATTGCTTCAAAGCATCAGGACCATCAGTGACTCTCGATAAGTCCTTCACAATCTGCCACAATTCCTCACCTGACATGATATGAGGAGCCGAGTCATTTTCTACTCTGTTCTTACAAAAAGTTGTCTTATTCTTTCGGAAAGGGTGGTCGGAAATCTAAAAACTTGCGATGACAATCAAACCATGATACTTTGCCACCATGTCTTAGCCAAAAGGCCTTACTTTTCTCCATGCAATATGGACAAGCCTTAAAACCAGAGGGGCTCCAACCCGACAACATACCATATGCTGGAAAGTCACTAATAGTCCACAACACGGTTGCGCGCAGATTGAAGTTTTGCTTCTTTGAGATGTCATACGTCAAGGACCCAACCGACCACAGCTGCTTTCAGCTCGTCAATCAAAGGTTGCATGTAGACATCCAAGTTGCTCTTCGGATTTTTTGGCCCAGGGATAAGCAAGGAAAGGAAAATGAATGGTTTTTTCAAGCACATGGACGGTGACATGTTGTAAGGTGTGGTGAGAATAGGCCAACAAGAGTATTGCTTTCCAAACTTCCCGAAAACGGAAAAACCATCGGTGCACAACCCTAGTCTGACATTTCGAGGCTCGGATGCAAAGTCCGTAAAAGTGCTGTCGAAATGCTTCCAAGCTTCACTGTCACGTGGGTGAGCCATGTTCCCTTACCCTTGATGACTTTCAGAATGCCATGTCATAGACTCAGCAATGTTTTTAGTGGCAAACATCCTTTGCAATCGCGGTGTTATTGGGAAATACACCAGAAAGCTTGCGGGAACCAAAGTGTCATTCGAAGTCCTCTTGTACCGATTCGACTCGCAATGACGACACTTATCAAGCTTGACATCGTCCTTCTAATACAGCATGCATCCTTTCGGGCATGTGTGTATCTTTTTGTGAGGAAGCTCTAATCCCTTGAGTACCTTCTTTGTGTCGTAGTAGGTGTTACATTGAGTTTTTTCGATTGCTTAGGAGCGCATACTCAACAATGACCCAATACCATCTACGCACCTGTGCGGCAAGTTGTACTCAGACTTCAAATTGATCATTCTAGAAGCCATCTCCAACACCGAGATGTTGCTCCCATCATACAACGGTTGCTCAGCTGCCTTGAGCAACTCGAAGAACATCTTGGCTTCTGTGTTTGGTTCTTCTTCGGTCCGAATTTGCCTCCTCAAGGAACGATTGGTCTGCGTTCCCGAAAGCATCCACAACCATTTCCCGGTAAGGATTCGGTTGAGTAGGAGACGAGGTGGACCCTCTACCCGCCCTTTCACCGTGACATAACCATTCATAATAGTTCGGAGTGAAACCCTTCTTATACAAGTGTACTTTTAAGTCGGGCACGTCTAAATACTTCAAGTTTTTACACCGAACACATGGACATCTTATCTTGTCCCCGTCATTAAGCTCGGGGTGCTGCTGAGCGAAGGCAACAAACTGATTCACCCCTTCGATGAACTCATCCCGAAGTATGCGCTTCTGATCGTGTCTATTGTACATCCACTCACGCTCCCTCCTTTTCATTTCGATTAAGCCTATTCTAAGCCATTAAAAAATATCAGTTCTTGGGCCTGAAACATCCTTCAATGTCTTCACTCCTATCTTATTCTAGCCTTTCTTAATTCTTTTTAAAGCTTTTTTATGTGACGCACATGTGTGTGTGTGTGTGTGTGTGTGTGTATATATATATATATATATATATATATATATATAAGTTATTTTTTATGAGTTTTCGCTTCCCGATTTTCAACCAACAATCACATTTCGCAATTTCAAACACGCCATTCAAGTTTATTTTCATTAATCAAACCTACAGAGAACGAGGAAGTTTGTGAAGTTGTAAGGGTCCTACGGTCGTTTAGGGAACGAAAATGATTGAAAATTGGCTATTTTCGCCATTCGTGAGTTTTACTTGCCTAAACAATCATATTTCGTTATTATATACAACATTCAAGTTTATTTTCATTATTCAAAGCTATGAGGGAAATTGCAAAAGAATGTAACATAATTCAACTCATATACAACAAACTATATAATAATAATTTTATATTGCGTCGTTATTCATATTCAAAACTTAAATACTTAAATACATACATGCTTAATTACATACATACAAGCAACATACGTAATTACATACATACAAACATACAAACGTAAACACTCACACACATACATACATACATGCGTGCGTGCGTGCGTGCATGCATGCATGCATGCATGCATACATACATACATACATACATACATACATACATACATACATACATACATACATACATACATACATACATACATACATACATACATACATACATACATACATACATACATACATACATACATACATACATACATACATACATACATACATACATACATACATACATACATACATACATACATACATACATACATACATACATACATACATACATACATACATACATACATACATACATACATACATACATAATGGAGATTGGCATTGGGTGACAAATATATAATCCACATCAAAATTTAAACCAAAACCTAATTATAAACAAGTCTCATCCTTGGCATAGTTGTAGAATGCAGAGCTGATGTAAGCTAATGTTTTTACTTTATTACATTCTTTCCTCACATGTCATTAATATACTCCTTAGGTGATTGCATCATTGCTTTTCTTTCTTGCATGTTCTTGATTTAAAAGATATTCTTCTGGTGTAGTCTGGCATCATTTAAGTCTTTCTTTTTACAATTGCACTATTGAAATAATTATTTTAAAATTGTAGTTGATAAGGATCATGCTGATAATGGCTCTAATATAAATTATTACTTTTGTTCAATTAAGGTCCCTATATAAATTAATGCTTCACATCATCTTACTTTTGTTCTACATACTTCACTGAAATTGTTTAACATAAAGCTAACACTTAATTAGTCCATAATTTAATCAGATCAATTGTTTTTGCTTGCAAGAGTTGTTTAGCAGAACCAAAATGCACATACAAGTTTGGTAAATGGTATATATATGTTGCTTAATTAGCTGGTGTGTTTCCAAGGAAATGAAAGGTGATGATGATTGCTGGTTTTTGAAGCAACAATTATAGTGTGCTTAACGTCCATAATAAGGTACTTAAAACCTTAATCTCAATTATCTCGATCACTTGTATGCATGTTTTCTTCTTTCCAAATCATATCATATCATATCATATAATCTTACTATATATGACATGTCATTAATTTCACAAATTACATGGTATGACATGCCTTCATGTATAATCAACTCAACATTTGTTTTTGTTTTGAATGTTGTATAATATCATAATCAAGTGAGCTTTTGACCTTAATCACCATTATTATCAAATACAATGAATCACGCTGCTTGTATAAATTACAATTTCTCGTAACAATTTAACATTTTTTTTTACTTTATGTTAAATCGTTGCAAGAACAAAGGGAGTATATTCAATTTTGGTCTCCGGAAACAAACAACATGACAAATTGACAATGAATCATATCTACTACTCCGTAGAACGTTACATAGGATTGAGGATACAAATTTGCGTCACAAGTTCTTACGTTGCCAATGTAACCATAGTAAATCTCACAAAGAATTGGAATTAAAAATGCAACAAGTAGTAGTTAACTAATTTGGAGTATTAAGTTTGCCAAACTTAATCAAGTTGGGATTGGTCAATTTTAGTGGGCTATTTTTATCTTCCATATTCTAGATGTACCTGTAAACTAGCTGTTGTTCCATTCATTCTTCATCATGTCCTATTTATTGAGTCTTAGGCATGGTTTTGACCATTACATTCAATTTTATTTATTTATTTATTTATTTATTTATTTATTAGTGAAACTCAATTCTTCTGTTTAGTCACTAGAATTCACCGAAATCCTCGTTCAGTTTAGTCACTAGAATTCACCGAAATCCTCGTTCAGGTCGTTATGTAGATTCCTAAGATCACGTGGTTGCTTATATGACTGAAATTTATGATCATGCTTGCTTATTCAATGATTTTATTTGCTTGTTGGCTAAGATTGTGTATCATTTGTTGCAGGGTTTAGCTTATTTGCATTCAATCTTTAAGGTTCACAGAGATATCAAGGAGGTAACAGATTATTGAAAGAACAAGGAGAAGTGAAGTTAGGTATACACTTCTCCTGTTGCTGTTTGTAAATCCCTTTTTTGCTTATTTGCCTGATTTTGATTCCATGAAGTCTGTATAAAATAAATTCATATTGATGTTATAATTTTACTATATGTGCCTTTTGTAGTCCTTTTCACTCTTGCCACTTTTGGAAGTCTATTACTTTAAACAATTTTGACAGGGTGACTTCTAGATAGTTTACTGAATCTTTTTCCTTCTTCTAACCCTTCTTAGGCTCCTGGCTAAAGGATAGCAGCCTATCTCTTGCTATTTTTCTTCAATATTTCTTTATGCTTTCCTTTTTTGTGCTAGGACTGCAACAGATACTCGTAGATTTGTAGTGTATGGTTTAGGAGCTTGTTTGTTTTGCTGCCAAAAGGAATAGACAGATATGACTGTTAATTGGAAAAATAAGATTGTTTGATATTAAGGGAGGGATGCAGAGTACCATTTGCTGGGTTTGGAATTACTTATATGTAAACACATATTGGACCGTGTTTCTTTTTTATCTTGTATCAATGTTATAGTAAGTGGGTTATTATGAACTATTTTACTCGGACTCTTTCAGTTCGATTTTCCTATGAAATAACACTTTCCTAGTGCGTTCAAACTATCATTTTTAATTGCTTTTTGTTTGCTTGTTTAACTATTACAAAATTCACGCTACAAGACATAGTACTATGGATTGTGTTGGATTGCTTGTGTTTTATTTTTTCTAAGTTATAGATTGTTGAAAACTTGGTTTGATTCAATTTTTAGGAGAGGTACCGCCGAAATTTTGGTTTAAAATAACATAATTTTTGTTTGTATTCAGGTTTTAAGCCAACAAGAGAGACGCTGTTCACCGCTGCGGAGCTTATCGAGGTTCGCGACAAATTCGCCTCTTCCATGACCGATTCCTTTATCTTCATGTAGCTAGGCATGCCATGTATTTAGACTTATCCATTTTCATTGTTACTTTGTAGTTAGTGTTAGTTGAACCGAATACATGCAATGGTTTAGTTGTATGTTTTGTTTCATTTATTATTATCTAATTGACATTTCGTTGTGAGTTTGGATCATTATATATATATATTTAACGTTATTGCATTCCAATGTTTTGGGATTATTATTTTCTTGTTTCATTGTGTTATTATCTACTAATTAATTTTTTTCATCATTGTTTATTATTAAATAGTCGAAGTAAGTCTATAATATTATTTTAATAGTTTTTTAATGATAAACAAATGCAACTCCGTCAGCAAGGGCCGGAGCAGGAACTTCTCCAACAGGAGAAGGAGATTTTAACTCACTATGATGCTATCAAAAATCAATACTTTACTTCTCTTTCCCAACAAGCTAAGTTACATTGACTGGAGGTGGGAGACGAGAACACGACCTATTTTCATAGATACATCAAATTGAGGAGATATCATCCGAAGGTTCTAGAAGTCCAGGATATGCATTGTCAGTCCTGTGTGGACCATGTCAGTGTTATTCAAGCCTTTATTCAGTTTTATAAGGCTCTTCTAGATTCAGATTTGGGAGACAGGGTGGCTATACGACATGAGGTATTGGGTACACAGAGAATTATTTCAGCAGATCATCCTAGGTGTTTGTCTACTCCAGTTACAGCTAAGGAAATCAAAGCAGCCTTTCACTCTATTCCAAATGAGAAGGCTCCAGGCCTGATGGCTTTAACAGTACCTTTTTCAGAAGATGTTGGGCTCTGATTGGTGAGGATGTTGTAGCAGCTATTCAGAATTTATAATAACCCCCCAAAATCACCCAAAACCAAACATTCCAATCAATCCTCTAACAATCTAACTAATCATTCTTAAAAACACCATAACCCCCCAAAATCACCCAAAACCAAACAACAATATATAATCCCCCAAACAATACTTATAATAAATCCAACAAAACTCCAGCAAAATAATTCAAACAAAAAAAACAATAAACAAGATTATAAATTAGGGGAAGAATAGGAGAGAGAAGAAGAATACCTTTAAAAAGAGAAACCCTAAGATCGAGCAACCACAGAGCAGTGGCAATGCAACAATAGCAGCAGCGCAACACCAGAGACGCCGTCCGTCGAGAGAGTGGGGCTCACGCCTATAAGAAGAGGAGAGAGAAAGGGGTTTGGATTGTGATTTTTTTGGATTAAGCTAACATAAGATTAGATTATACTTGAATAATTAAAAAATTGAAAAAAAATTAAAAAAAAATCAAACCCTAACCAGGCACAGCAGTGGCGAGGAGTGGCGGTGGTGGAGTGGCGGACACTGCAGCGGCGAGAGAGGGAACCACGCACAGCAGCGCAACCACGCACAGCAACAGCGCAACCACAGCGAAGGAGAGAGAGAGGGAAAGAGAAAGAGAAAAGGAAGGAGATAGAGAGAGAGAGAGTGGGGTCGCCGGAGTGTGGTCGCCGGAGTGGGGTCGCCGTCGGGTCGCGAAGTGAGTTGTGAGTTGTGAGTGAGGAGTGAGGAATGAGAGAGAGGGGTTTCGAGTGAGGAATGAAAAGGGTCGAATGAGAGAGATGAGTTGATGATAAGTGGTTTTTAAGGCCACTTATTAGGCTCATTTTACCATCAATTAGACCTTATTCGGAGCTTAATTATGTATTTTAGTCCCTTTTATGCTCATTTGCATCACATTTATGAGTTTGAGCCATTTGTGTTGAAAAGATGCAATTTTGATGTGTTTTTGATGTGTTAGCACCTACTTTCACATTTGCTTGAGTGTTTTGTAGGTGATAATACCATTTTGGTGAGCTTTGGAGGCACATTGGAGCAATGGAGCTAAGGAGAAAAGGAATGAAAGCTTCGAAGGACTTGGAATTGGAAGGCAAAATGGAAGCAATTCCCAAAGATCAATTCAACCTACCTACACTATTTTGGCCATAACTTTCGTTATACAACGAATTTTGATGCGAAACCAATTTCATTGGAAACTAGAGATTCAGGGCTTTCCAACGGTATATTACACTCTGCAATTAAAGGTTTACACCAAAATTTATGAGCGTTTCAAAATCGTAGTTCTGCGCAGGCCGAAGAGTTCTGAGCGACCGCTCAGAACTTTGAGCGACCGCTCAGATCTTTGAGCGACCGCTCAGTTCTTTGAGCGACCACACTTTGTTTTGCTCGTTTTTTCCAGATTGTTTTGAGCGACCGCTTCCCAGTTTTTGAGCGGTCGCTCAACACGACTTGGGCTTCGATTTTACCTCATTTTGGGCTTATTTTGAGAGGGTTATATATACCCTTGTAGGACGTGGGCCGCGCCCTCAGCGTATAGCGGGCGCGCGGCTTGGTACTACATCGAGGTGCTTGTGCGTGGGCTTGAGCCACGGAATCCCGCACGTGAGTGCGTTGGGGTAGTGTTGTCGAATGAGGGGAGTCGCCACCGTGCCTAGATAGGTTATTCACGGACGCCCGAAACGTTGGTGCCAAATCAATGGCCCCACGTCCAATCAAGTAACCAGTCGTGGGTTCGGGGACATGGTACGAATCAGATCTGTAACCCAATTCGCCCGCATGTAGCGGCCTCTATTCGGTCTCATTGCAATTCCATTCATCATGATTATTGAATGCACATAACTTACGTTTTTTAGCACCTTAGAAGCGAACTAACCCTAAAATTACTATGAAAGTGTGTTACTATTATGCACAAGCGACTACCTAACCTAGAAATTGTGACCACTTTGTATTAATCATGTTAAAACGGTGCCTAAAACAGGTTGTCCATAGTTAATCTGATTTAAAGTGATTCACATAATTCCGGTCTTTGTTTAGCAAAACATATACAAAATTATACAACAATAATGACAATATGAAGTGCATAAACTTCAAAGTATATGCAAACTCATCTTACCCTAAATCTGCAAAGAAAACACAAGTTAGTTTGTAAAACGCAATGAAACGAATCCTTTGCCTTGAATCGCTACATGAAAACAAAGAAAATATTGTTAGTCCTTGATAAAACGCAAGCGCAATGGATCTTTCGCCTTCAATTGCTATACAAGAGAAAAGAATTGTTAGTATTGACAATGAATAATAATAATGAAATGAAAACCAAAAACCAATGAAAACCTTGCAAACATTGTGAAAACCCTACATATTTACATGAAACAAGTTAAAAGTGAGTTTCTACATTGCTTTAATTATATTAAAAACTCATAACAATGGTTAGTCAATATTAAAAGAAAGTGAGAGAGATTATTGGTGAGTAATCTCAGAATTCAACCTTTGTTATCGCTTGTTGATTCGCAAGAGAATCGATGCTTTGAATTAAAACGAATGTATGATGTGTTTAAAGTGTTTTCGAGAGAGAGAGAGAGAGAGTATGCAGTGTATGAAATCGTGTGAAAGTGTGAAAGCGTGCCTCGGACTGAGCAAGGCAAGAGTGTATTTATAGGCAAGAGGCAATTTTCGAGCAAATAAACCCTGCGTATATACGCTGTATATGAGCGTATATACGCTGCTTCCTGCGTATATACGCTCGTATACAGCGTATATACGCTGCTTGCTTTCCATAATTTTTTGGAAATTTCGTATGTACATATTGAGCGTATATACGCTCCTGTTGAGCGTATATACGCTCCTGATGAGCGTATATACGCTCAACATTTGCGTATATACGCTCAATGTTTTCGTATATATTTTCCAAAAACTCGAAATATTTTATTTCCTCCGATTTTATTCGTGATTTCCCTTGATTCAACGCACCTAGACACCCTTGCTCTCCAAGCAAGGAGTTCTAGAATGTTCTAGAAGGTTCCACGTATTTCCGGAGTATTTTTCTAATTATTCATGTATTTTCTGCGTATTCTGCGTATTTAAACATTGCAAAATTCATAGAAAATCATAGAAAAATCAGAAAAATAATTTAAAAATACTGGCGGATTCAGAAAAATGTGACGGACATGATGAACATCAAAAAGCATGAGAATCGCCTTTGAAAACCTTTGAAAACCTTTGAAAAAACCGAAAGAAAATATTTTTGCCTTGCCTTTGACCTTTGCTCAATATTTCCGAGTACGACCTCGCGTATTTCCAACTTTTGTGAATTCAAAGCATCTTTTCTGATTCGAAACAAACGCGAGACGCGGTATGTTTCATCACGGATTACTCATTTGGGGAGACACATTTTCAGGTGTCTACAGAAGCCCCCACTTTGACTGAGTCTGAAGAGACGATAGTCTCGTAAGACGAAAGTCAAAGTATTCGATTCGGGACGGAGAGCAACTCAAGACGTTCTGCGACCCTGAGTTACCCTGTACGCCGGTACCTGCAAAACAAATGTTAGTTTTACCTGTTACCGCGCCCCATGCGGTGTTGTGCCCTCGGAAGCGCCTGGATCCTCGGGTGGTTTTCTCCCTACGGCTGACCTTGGCTTTTCGGGAGAGTTGCGATGTGTGTGTACGGAATTTCTGGTGCGGGAGAAAATTCCAAAACCCGAAGAATGCGCGGAACTTCTTGAGCGGGAGAAGATTCCAAAACCCGAAGATATGATTGTGCTGGATTTCTGTAGCGGGAGAAATCGTAGACCCGAAAGATGTATTTGCTTGAGATTTCTGTAGCGGGAGAAACCGTAGACCCGAAAGATGTATTTGCTTGAGATTTCTGTAGCGGGAGAAACCGTAGACCCGAAAGATGTATTTGCTTGAGATTTCTGTAGCGGGAGAAACCGTAGACCCGAAAGATGTATTTGCTTGAGATTTCTGTAGCGGGAGAAATCGTAGACCCGAAGTGTGCATATGTGGAACTTCTGGCGCGGGAGAAGATTCCAAAACCCGAGAGAGAGTGTGTATGCTTTGGAGGTTGCTTTGAAATGTCGACGTTGGAATGCCTTGAAGAATTGTTGGATTATACCCAATTAAGGGTATTTTGGTAATTTTGCTGCTTGGAGGGTAATGTTGTAATTTTGCAAGGTTTTTGAAAGTATGCCTGATATTCCCGGGAGTTTGAACGACCGTTGGATGATCGAAATAATGCGCGACAAGCCAAGAAGACAAAATGGGAAAGCAGGTTGAGCGTATATACGCTCAAGACCTGCGTATATACGCACAGTATCTGCGTATATACGCAGATTTTAAGCGTATATACGCTGCTTTTGGGAGGGTTTTATTCCAGTTTGCTCGTGTGCTTGTGTCATTTCTCCATTTTGTTGTTAATTTTCGAGCCTTTGCTTGCCTTTTCTCCCCAAAACCTTGCTCGAATTCTTGCTTAATTTCAATCCAAGAGAAGTTAGAAGCTATCCTTTGAAGATTCGTTCTCAAATTCAGGTATAAACCCCTTCACTTCTGAATTTTTGTCTCTTTCCTTCGAATTTTAAGGGTTTGATGTTCATGATTCATTTTGCTTGAATTTGCTCATGTTTGTGCTTGCAATTGTTTGGCATTGTGTATGCTTGTGCTTGTGCTTGTTTTGCTTTGAATTTTGAGATGAAACCTTGATGGATATGTTGCTTGAACACACCCCTAATTTTGGCCGAATTTCTTCCCCATTTTTGGCCAAGCTTTTGTTTGAAATGTGCTTGCAATTTGGCCTATGTTTGCTTGGGATCTCTTGGAATGTGAATTCTTCTTTTGTGGTTGAACCTTTGATGATTTTGGCTTGAATGTTGATGAACTACTTTGAAACATGTCTTGTATGCTTGAGTAAACACCAAAAGCTCATAACTTGATGATTGCTTGCTATTTCAAGGCATTTCAAGACTTGAAAACACTTGATGATGAGCTTTGAACTTCTTTAATCGATTTTCAAAGCTTGTCCTATCCGTTAGCTATATTATTCAAAGCTTGATACGAAGCCAATTTAGTGACCACAAAAGCTCGTTCTCATGCTTTCACCATGCCCTTACTC
>SNQN01001292.1:0-10514 GCA_008642245.1 Bassia scoparia
AGGGAAAAGAAAGTTCTAGGGATAACTTTAGTGATAAAATACACATGTGAGTGTCATGAGTGATTCAAAGTTTCAAAATTCCTATGTAGCTTGGTGTGTTTCACATGGCGGTTTTCATGAGAGTGAGTACATCTTCAGCTAATCATTACACCAATGAAATGTTTTTTTCTCTCAAAATTATGGCTAAAAATCATCTTCATATGATGATGATGATGATAATGTTATTCTTCTGCTTGTTCTTGACAGCAGTAAGCAGCAATTCTAATGTCACACCACAAGATGGGCAAAATGACCCAACACCCAAACCATGGCCCGWGCAATTCCACTCAATAGTAGTGCTAAACTACACCAAAACCACTGAATTGCAAGTGAATTATTTGTGGTATGATTGGATTAATGGGCGCAATTTGAACTTAATTCAACACCAATTGGGGAAACTTGTGTATGATGTTGAGCATAACAATGGCACTTCGTACTACTTTACGCGGGGCGGTGAGAGTGGTAAAGAATGCACAACAATTCATTTTGATGTTGGGATTTTGACACCCAATTGGCTACAAGGTGCTAATTACTTGGGGCAGCGTCATTTTGATGGMTTTCTTTGTAATGTTTGGGAGAAAGTTGAGTTTCTTTGGTATTATGAGGATGTCATCACTCAAAGACCTGTTGGTTGGACCTTTTACACTGGTAAATTTCTCTTCTTGTTTAAGGTTTTTGTTTCTGTTGCTTAATGTTTATAAGGCTTTATTATTTTCTTGGATTGTTGATTATATATTGGCTAAGATGGGGTCTGTTTGTTAACCTATGTTTAGTCGTTAGGCATTGTGAAATTTGTGAATTGAATTTGGTGTATGTATGACAGGGAGGGTTGCTCATGTGATCACGTTTGAGGTGGGTGRCGTGCTGGAGGATTCGGAGTGGCAGGCGCCAGTTTACTGCTTTGACAAAGAGGAGAAGGGYGACCAAAGTTTTTCTCGTTCTGACCGAGAATCGCAGCAGATGCTAAGGGAAAGTGTGCCACTGCCTGCAGCTGTTATGTGATCCCTTCTCTGTTTCTGCCTTTGTATGCTGCTGCTTTTTGTGCTCCTGATTTGAAGTTTTCTCTAATGTTTAGTTCTTTGACTTTATGTTTCATGTCGATGCTCTGAATAAAACAGTTTAGCTTATCATATGATTTGATTTAGCTCCACGCAAATCCTATAATCTTGCATTGTTGCCCTTGGAAAGAACCTTGACTACCTCTTTTCTTTGTAGCCTTGAAAAATCAAGAGCATGATCAATCACCACTATTTCTGGCATGCTATTCTTTATTTCTATATTGTTGGAGGCCTGAGAAAGGCAGAGAACAAATGTTTAGTTGGTCACATTAACGGATATGATAGTAGAGAACCGCTTCTTTAAGGAAAACATGTAAAAGTGATGAGGAGCATCCCTGGAATTAGACTCTCCTTGATGTTTGTGTTTGGTTGAATATTGCGAACAGTGGAAATGTGCAAATACTCTTTTAATGTGAGTCTCCATGCAACATAATCTTTTGGGAAAAATTGATGTTAATGTTAATATCGTGCAGCTTTCTTTGATGTGGCTAAAAGTGCTTAGTAATATCATGGATATCGTTGAGATCACAACGACTATCCATTTAGATCATGTCCAATATGATATGGAAGTTGCCTGTGGAAGGTGGATTCTGCTCGATCAATTGGGAGTTTGTCAGAGAGTCTGAGACTTTCAGTATTTTAATGGATGCTTCATAGGCTTTTGGGTAGTTAAAATATTCCGATGGGGACACGACAGGCTTCTCTATGCTTCCCCATTATTGAAAAATCATGCCAATAGCCAATATCTCTTTTGGTATATGTCTTATGTCGGTATAAGGTAGGGTTAAGTATTGGAGTAACAAAGTTCCACAGATGTAACAACAGCACAAATATGAAATGGCTGGTGCATTTAGCTAACAACTAGCTAAGATTCTATTTCATAGGAACTTCACTTCCCTCATATAGTTAGTTGTTTACCTAGTGTTTATGGTATAGATGATGGTAATTTCAATGTATCTCTCAATATCATGTAAAGTTACTACCACTAGCACAATATTGGGATGAAGAGACTATGCTTTATGTTATGCAAAGACTTTTGTCGTGCTTAACTATCTCTATTGTATACTGTAACTGTCTTACTCATCAAGGAGCTAACTTTAACTGTCTTACCATCAAGGAGCTAACTTTAACTGTCTTACTCATCAAGAGCTAACTTAACTGTCTTACTCAAGGAGCTTAGTGCTTGTAATCTTTTTGCTTTGGAAAATCTTTTAGATAAGACATTCTTTGATCATGGTTTAAATTACCTGGATTCAGTAAACTGAGCTTGTGGGAATGGAGCGTAAGAGTTGATAACAATTGCCTAAAGCCTAGCATGGAAAGAGTTGAGGGTAGCCTATCAACTGTTCAAGTGGATGCGTAACTGGTGCATTTAGTGAATTTGAGATGAGTGTGCTCTCAATGTATGCTGGTTATCTGGTATTTCCATGGGCACAGGCAGAGCAGTCTACCTGTGTCTGTGCCACACTAAAGTCTGCACTAGTTTTGTATTTCTCTGGATACTTGTGCTTTCATGCATCGTAAAATTTTGGATGGCGTTGTGTCCAGTGGCTGTTGAGTATAAGCACACCCAAGTATTTGTTGCCTGCTAATTTATTATCCTTTTTTTTTAATCAAGAGTGTTTCTGTGTAAAATTGTCTATATCATCTTTTGATTTTATCTTCCCTACTGGTAATTAACTAATTATGATCGTTGTTCATAGTCTGCGTATAACCTCTTTTTTCTCTAATATGAAATACAGTGATATACCTATTATGTAAAAGAACATTTTTAATGCCATCGGGAAACCTTGGCTTGAAGCTGTTAGATTGAAGTTGCATAAAAAACTAAGCGATCATATGATGTAAGTAGAGAATTAGGATAAATATGATTGATGTTTACTCAAAGGCTGCTTTAATGCGTATGGTAAATCTAATTCAAGTTTTCATTTGCAATCCTATCTAATATGACAAAGATATTGGGTTGAGTTGAATTCTTAGCTTCTTCATCTGTCATTTTCTACTTGGATGGCTGTTGTATTGTTGGCTGCAGTTTTTAATGTTGCCACTGTTTTGTGCTTGGTTATATGCTTGTTCTCTGAATGTGTTAATCTCAGTGGCGGTTCAAATTGAGCTAATATTCTTGCTAGCATCTATCTTGCTCCTAATAAATCAGGATCGGATTTTGCTACTGGGTTTGTTTATCTTAGCTTGCATAGTATATGGGGGAAGTGTGGCATGGAAATTCTGTTAGGGGTGGAGATTGTGGATCGGACTGGTTTTTTTTCGGCAAAGAATGTCTCTCTCCTGATTCTGACATTCCCAAGCCACATTTTTTTCAACCAGTGTGTGTGATTGTGGAGTTATTGAAAGCAGAATGATTTGGCCGGTTGCTGACTCTACTCTTAGTCTGCCAGCATCATTATTACGATGTGATCAAGATCAAAATATTTCTTATCATTTTCCTTATTATTTTAACCAAATACTGAAACTCGTATATTTTATTTCGATATCTCTATATTAAAACAAATGTTACCATTTATAACCACCTCAACATTTCACCACGGTCTTCCCTCCAAAACCCAAGCCTTACATTCTTCCCTCCAAAGTAATTTTTTTCATATATTTCCCTCTCAAAAAAATAAATAAATAAACCACAAAAAATAATAACACCGTTAAAGATAATATTTCTTTATTTATTTTAATTCTAAAATATTTTTATACGAAAGTATAATAAATTTTCTCATAATCTTTAATAAGGTACACATGGTAACACAATGTTAGATATATAAACGAATAATTAATGATTGTTTTCCAAACTACTCCAACACATAAAATTTGACACTATATATTTTTTGTAACATTAAAAAAGTAAAATCTACAAGTAATTCATATTAATTATCACCGAATGATTTTAGATAATATATATACCGATGAAGTTAATAGTATTAAAGGTCATATTGTACAACCTCCACATTTTTTTTGTATTGTATCTTCATAGTTGAGGATTATCATAAAAATTGTTGTGTGTGGTTGTACATTGTCATATATATATATACCCCTTATAATTCAATATACGAAGTAATATATTGTACTCCGACAATAACTCGTAGTTAATTATAAAGTGAAACATTCATAATTTGTATATTATTTTTTATTCACGGTGCAAAGCACCGGCAAAATAAAATATTTATAATATAACCTGTTTTATCTAGAGTTGTAACTAATTAAGTACAATTGATTATACACTTGTTCCTTTCTCTTATTTGCTTGAATCCCAAATCAAGAGGATTCATCATTCATCAAACAAGTACTCCGTACTTTCACATTAAGGCTTGACATGTTGACCATGTACTATTTTACTAAAGATTAATTATTAATTTATTATAGCAAAAAATCTATCTGTAACTATAACTAAAATAGGATATTGATGGCGTCATTAATGTACACATGTCAAAATCTCAAGCAAAAATTTCCCAACAAAACTATTTTTCAACATTTTCTAACTTTTTTTTATTATTATTTATATTAAACTTCTTTAACTATTTATTTTGCTAAGATTTAACTAATTTCTGTTGTACTTACGTTATTAAATGTGGCTAATGAGCTAAATAATTTATCAATATAACAAATGTTCCATTTTTTTTATCTATTTTTCAATTATTATAAAATTAGATAATTATCCAAGTAATATTTGGGTGCTAATGTCTAATATCAATTTAATTTATATATGTGTGTGAATGTAATGAGAAAAATGTAAAAGAATTTAATTAGTACATTGGGATAATTAAGGGTCAGTTTTGTGTTTTAATAAACTAGTTTTAAGTGTTGCTAAATGCACTCAATTTTTACAAAATGCACTAAAACAAACTGCCAATAATTAAGTGAACTTAATTATAAATAAGGGTGTGGTACTGTGGTTGGCCTTGAACTTAAGTGACTCGTAATAGAGTAAGGCGTACAARTCCTCTGTTTCAGTAGCTCGTATCGAGACTCTCATTAGTTGGYTTGCCCTTCCCTCCTTCTGGTACGCTTTGAATACGTATGGTGCAGCCAAGGGTCAGARTGGCAAGACCGAAGGTGGGGGGGATCATTRGGACATCCTCGGGGATGTTCGTCTCTGCTTTTAGCTCTAACTTTGGATGGTGTACGYCTGACAACGACGACTGGGTAGGAGCGYCTGAGTCTCTGTTGTACGTTGGGCAGGGGAAGGGGCCGAAAGGGTTATGGAGCTGTTATGACCACCCTTTTTGTATTTAATTAGAAATTAATTAATAGGTAATTAAATTTTAYTTTTTTTATCTTTTTATTTTTGAGTGCATTTAGCAGTTATGTAAATTTAAATGTATTTCATCAGCAGCYAATTCAACAAAACCAAGGGGGYAAAAAAGACAAAAGAAAAAAGAAACAGTTCGTTTTCTGTGCAACCAGCCACACTTAAAATTTTGTGTGGCTGGATATCCAACATAACGGACTRCGTTATGTCCGTARACCCTAATAACTAAATACTGCAACTTAATTAACACTATAAAAGGCCAAAAAAACAGGCCACATCAAAACAGCAGCCATTATTTAACACTAATCCCCAAAAAACAGCAGCAATCATTATTTTCTTCTCTCTCCTTCTGCAATCTTCACCTTCTCTTTGCAGCAACATC
This sequence comes from Bassia scoparia, assembly GCA_008642245.1. Classification (NCBI taxonomy): domain Eukaryota; kingdom Viridiplantae; phylum Streptophyta; class Magnoliopsida; order Caryophyllales; family Amaranthaceae; genus Bassia; species Bassia scoparia. The sequence goes on from SNQN01001292.1 coordinate 5,735, forward strand.
TTCGATCATCTGCTATCTCGATCTGCCATCAACATCTCTGATCATCTGCTTGTTTCTTCTTCTCCAATATTCTGCTGCACTCGCCTCCAACAATCTTCTCCTTCTTGAAAACAGGGAACAATTTTGAAATTTTTTTAAAAAATCAATTATTCTGATTACTTTTGTATACATTGTAATTACTTTACATATCATGTGATTACTTTTCAAAACATAAATGATTTGTAAAAAAAATCGTGAGTAAACGCAACAAAAACAATATAAATATAAGCGAACTATTTTATATGAATTACTTTTCTGAAATGTTACAATTACTATTCTAAATTATATGAACTACTTTTTTGAATTATATGAACTACTTTTATGAAATATCACAATTACTTTTCTGGATTATAAGAAGTACTTTTCTGATTATATGAACTACTTTTATGAAATATATAAACAACTTTTATGAAATATATGAAATACTTTTAAAAATATCACAATTACTTTCTGAATTATAAGTAGTACTTTTACAAATTATATGAACTACTTTTAAGGAATATATTAATGAACTACTTTTATGAAATATCACCATTACCTTTTCTGAATTATAAGAAGAGTACTTTTAATTTACGAATATATGAACTACTTTATGAATATATGAACTACTTTATGAAATATAACAATTACTTTTCTGATAAGAAGTGCTTTACTAATTATATGAACTACTTTTATGAATATATGAACTACTTTTCTGAAATATCACAATTTCTATTTTACGAATTATATAAACTAATTTTATGAAATATATGAACTACTTTATGTAATATATGAACTACTTTATTGAAATATTATAATTACTTTTCTGAATTATAAGAACTACTTTTACGAATTATAACGAACTACTATATGAATAATATGAACTACTTTATTGACATACCTTAATATTCACAACAAAGCATTCCAGCTGAATCTCCTTGCACGAATAGTGATTCTAGTCAGATTTTTTTTTTGCATGTAAAACATTCAATTCTGATATCTTTCTTCAGATCTATAAGTTCAAAATTTCAAAACAAAACATAACGAATTTAAATATAAAAATCAGAATATCTTTATCTTGTTGAATTACTTTTGAAAAAACAAAAGAAGAAAACTGAACTCTTGAACTCAGATCTACTACAAATCACAAAGAAAAAACATGTGAAAAACAAAAACAAGAAACAAAAGAGAGGAGTAGGAAGAAAACCGAGAAACGAGAGAGAAGCAAAGAAAGAGCAGAGAGAAGAGAGAGAGAAGCAGTGAAAGAAGAAGAGAGAGAACAAAGAGAAAATTTTAGAGAGAGAAGCAGAGAGAAAATTTTAGAGAGAGAAAGTGAAAATAGAAAATAGATTGGCAAATGATAATGAGATGTCACATGGCATATAAATAGTAAATTACAAGTACCATCATATGACAGCACATGATTAAAAAACACCAATAACATACTTTTCAACAGAACATGAATTACTTTTCCAAAAAATGAATTAGTTATTGTCAAAATTTTAACATATAATAAAACAATAAAACACTCACAATAAAACAAATACAATTACTTTTCAGGAAAAAAATGAATTACTTATTCTCGATATGAATTATTTTTTTAAAAAAAATATAAATAATCAACAACAAAATTCTGAATTATAAGAAGTACTTTTACGAATTATATGAACTACTTTTATGAAATATCACCATTACTACTTTTCTGAATTATAAGAAGTACTTTTACGAATTATATGAACTACTTTTATGAAATTATGAACTATTGAATTAGAACTACTTTTACAAATTATATTGAATTACTTTTATGAAATATAAGAACTACTTTTCTGAATTATAAGAACTACTTTTACGAATTATACGAACTATTTTTATGAATAATAAGACATTTAGGGAGATAATTAATCTCATAAAACAAAGGAAGTGAATTAGCACCATCCTTCACCAAAAAAAAAGGGAAAAAAAAAGAAAGTGAATTAACGACCACAAGTGCACAACAACCAACCACCACTCACATACAATGCATTACACAGTACGGTCAACTCGCATTCCATTCACTCCAAATAACACCCCCATCACATCATCATCATCATCATTCATCATCATCATCATCATCATCATCATCATCATCATCATCACCTTCTTCTTTCAACTGCTACATTTTTACTAACGAATCAAGCAAATGGCAATTAATCCACCGAAAACAGCCACAACAAGTATTCAACAAGAAAACAACAACAATCACAATTAAGTCATTGTTACACAATCAAACAAATGTAGATCTACAAAACCACCATTAAAATGAAAACCCAATTCTCACAACAGCATCAAAGAACGATCAAGAGACCAATTAAATTACCAAAGGAAGAAAGAACTTGAAGACCAGCACGAGAAAAGCGAGAAATGGGGGCTTTCTTGTCTTTGTTGGTTCCAGAAGATTTGTCAGTAATCAACCTTTAGCACCTTTGCCTCACAAAACTCGAAATTTAAACAACTGAAGAGAGAATCAAAGAGCAAATTTGATGAAAGCAAGAAATTGAAAAGAGAAAGAGTAACAAATGATTTCAACAAAGAAAATGGAAGTTTTGATGAAGTGAAAGAGAGAGAAGAAGCAAATGTACTGAAAAATGAAAGGGCAAATGAACAGACGAAAACAAAAGCACGAAATTCAAAAAACAAAAGATATAACGGTCAAACAAAAAACGCCGTTAAACAAAACTAATGGACCCGTTATTTCATAAATTGGCCGCTCAAAGTTTACAAGGCCCACGAAAATTTCTTATGAGGCCTGTCTCATATGAAGTTTGTGAAAAAAAAGGACAGCAGCGCATTCAACAAACCAGGATAATCAACAAACTCAGGCATCTCCAATGGTAAGCTACAATATCTCGTAGCTTACCTTTTTTATACTTTTTTCAAGCTACAGTGATTTTAAGATACAGGGTGCACTAATAGTAAGCTGCCTTGCTTTGTAGTTTCATGTCCCCACCCAATTCTATTTTGATATTTTCTAAAGATATAAATAATTAAATATTTTTTGTTGTTGTGATATTTTACACTTATTTTACGCTTATTCAAAGTCCTATGATGACTTATTGTTTAAGAGGATATGTCAATTAATAATTTAGAATTTAGAATAATATAACACATACTTTTATTTTTTCATAATTTTTAATTCAACTCATCCTAGAATGTCTCAAGTTTTACTTATTACATATTAGCACATATTTGATACATATTAGCACATATTTGATCGCTGATTTGAGAGAATTTTAGTAAATGAAAATATAATATATAACTTATAAGATGAAAATTTGAAAAAAAAAATAAAATTATAAAAAATAACACATGTCACGATAAGAATGAAGGGAATATTTCAAGCAGACCTGCTTGTTTGAGCAGGGTCTGCTTGAAAACAAGCAGCCTGCTACTTCCTTCAATGGTGAGCTACATGCTTGAGTATTCAATTAATTTGCAGACAGGTCCTTCTTATTCACCATTGGACATTAAAAATGGCGTCTTTGATGAGAGAGACCCCATTATCAACTAACCATTGCACCAATAAAATGTGTTGTCCGCTTAAAATTAGGGCTAAAAATCATCTTCATATGATGATGATAATGTTATTCTTCTGCTTGTTCTTGACAACAGTAAGCTGCAATTCGAATGTCACACCACAAAATGGGCAAAATGACCCAACACCCAAACCATGGCCCGAGCAATTCCACTCAGTAATGGTGCTAAACAACACCAAAACCACTGAATTACAGGTGATTAATTTGTGGTATGATTGGATTAATGGGCGCAATTTGAACTTAATTCAGCACCAATTGGGGAAAGTTCTGTATGATGTTGAGCATAACAATGGCACTTCGTACTACTTTACGCGGGGCGGTGAGAGTGGTAAAGAATGCAATACAATTCATTTTGATGTTGGGATTTTGACACCCAATTGGCTACAAGGTGCTAATTACTTGGGGCYGCGTCATWTTGATGGTTTTCTTTGTAATGTTTGGGAGAAAGTTGAATTTCTTTGGTATTATGAGGATGTCATCACTCAAAGACCTGTTGGTTGGACTTTTTACACTGGTAAATTTCTCTTCTTTTTAAAGGTTTCTGTTTCTGTTGTTTACTTGTTTGTTTGCTGTTTAATGTTATCTAACTTTTTTTTATTAGTTGGAAGGATTGTTGTTGATGTGTTAATTGAAATGAAAMTGCTTGCTTGTTCAGTTATGTTTAGTTGTTAGGTATTGTGAAAGTTGTGGATTGAATTGGGTGTATGTATGCCAGGGAGGGCTGTTCATGTGATCACGTTTGAGGTGGGTGCTGTGCTGGAGGATTCGGAGTGGCAGGCGCCGGTTTACTGCTTTGACAAAGAGGCGGAGGGGGACCGAAGTTTTTCTCGTTCTGACCGAGAACCGCAGCAGATGCTAAGGGAAAGTGTGCCACTGTCTGCTGTTATGTGATCCCTTTTCTGTTTCTACCTTTGAATGCTGCTGCTTCTTGTGCTGCCTGATTTTAAACTTTCTCTAACGTTTAGTTCTTGGACTTTATGTTTCATGTCAATGTTTCTGAATAAAACAGTTTAGCTTATCATATGATTTGATTTTCGATCAAATATTGAACCTAGSTATTCTGGTGCTTCGTATTTAGCTACACGTAAATCATATAATCTTGCATTGTTGCCCTTGGAGAGAACCTGACTGCTAGTTCCTTACACGTAAAACAAGAGCTTGATCAATCATCACTATTTTTATGTGTGCAA
>SNQN01001292.1:17526-40451 GCA_008642245.1 Bassia scoparia
CCGCCACTTTAGAGCTGCTTTGGTCCAACATCTTACGACAGCAAGGCACTTTTGAATTACAATTAATTGCAAATCAAGGATAAATTAAACAGGAACGATTGGATTTAATTTGATATTTACCAAAGAAAAAAAAAAAACAGGAAGCATTGGGATTTTAATTGATATTCCAATTGTCCTTGATGTTGTGAAGCTATCCAATTAAAAAGTGGGGAAAGTTATAATATTACCTGATAGTCATCCAAGACGTGAGCAATTTTCCGAACTACCTTTGATTATCTCGTGATCACAATCTTGGTTCGGCATGAACGACTTCATCGTTGCACATAATGTTATCATAATCAACCCCTTTAGTACGATGCATTCAAACAAAAACCGAGTTAGTTCATCATAGCTACCTTGTCATCTTTAGATGCATACAATTTTTTACAGAAAGTACAGTCKTAGTCTGATTTTCCTCCGTTTGGTATCCTTGCACATAGCAAGTTAGAGAATYCGGAAATGAAGGAAATGGAAAAAGTAGGTGAAGAAATTGAAAGAAATGTGGCACCATTTTCATCAAAAGAATATGAATATGAATCTATATGAGAGACCTCTTGAAAAAGTTACTTTTTGTCCACTGCAAACCAAACATGGAAAATGGATTTATTTCTACCACTTTTCAATTCCCTTTTTTGCAAGTAACGGTCGTGTCGAATCCTCGACATTCGGACATGGGAGAAACACTTCAACATTTCATTGTGGGTCAGAATCAACAAAAAAATTCTCGAAATACCAAGGTGGGAAGCTTGGACACATACCCAACATGGGTATCCTAGTATGAGTAACAGAAAAGTRAAACAAAGAAAGAGATGATTGATTGAAGAGTACAATAGTTTACCACAAGATATAAGGTTGTGAAAATCGCAATAGTCCAATATCGACCGAGATAGGCATCGGCCAGAAAACCGCCGAGCACCGACGAAACCTGTGATATTCCAAGGAAATTATTGACAGTATTTGCTGAGCTAGTGAATGGCCGATGCATAACATAGAACATAAAAGCCACCATGTTCACTGATAGACCAAAGTAGGCCATTCTCTCAGCCATCTCATTTCCTGCATAAAACCAACATAAAACCATATTACTTAACAAAACCAAATCAATTCAGTAAGCTCAGACCATACATCAGAAACCTGAATAACGCACCAAAGATGAAAAATGCTGCAACCCAACCACCAGTCTTAGAGATTTCAGCTTCTGACAACGGCTCCCGGTGAATGTTCACTGGTGTGCTCCCTACAGTATACCCTCCACCAAGGGCTCCTCTTCTGTCATCTGACTCCATGAAATATATTCCGAGCTTCTTTCGCTTACACGTGTCCATTCCCTGTGATGGGGTTGATGATGCTCCATGAGCCTGAACTTCAGGTGACTTGATTTCTGCACTGCTACCCATARCAGCTTCGGCAAACACTTCACTCACTCCCTTTGCTTTTAATACATCATACTAGAATATTATTTAGTAGTCTTTTTTTTTGGGTTTCATTTGATTGTTCTGTGGTACAGAGGATTTGAAGATGAAGTATGGTCCAATTGGTACACAAGCAAGCAAGATGAATCACATTAATGTTGAGAAATGAAGGTAAGTTAGTTGATGGTTGGCACAGATTGGACACCCCCTAATTTTCACAATATTTACTCCTATCATTTATGTTCTTTCAWATTGAATTTTGATTGTTATATCAATGAAAAAGAAATTATATGTGTCATGAAGATTAGATGGCTGATTAGATATGTATTTAATGAGCATATTGATAACAATGCCTATTTAGTATTTACCCCCCTGACCCCTCTTTGCTCACACTTGGACAACACCCAAAAAAGAAAAAAGAAAAATCATATCAACCAAATGTAAGAACCTTTTTTTCACACGGTAAGATACATGGGTGGCTTCTGCATAAATCCTATCTTAGGAACTGTACAATGGAGGGCGGGAGATAATCCACCACATTATATCGGGGGATAGGTCGACCCCGTTGCAGGAAGGAGGAAGTATTACCACCATGCTTCAACCGCTTCCCATAAATTAATAACTAGGTGAATCAAAGTTACTGCATTTTGTAGACTGAGCACATCATGTTTGATTGTTGCAATTAGAATAATCCAACGCATGGATGTAATTTCGCATTTTGCTTTTTTTTTTTTTGAAACTTTGACCAGCTTACATATCCACATGTTGGTAACTCCTGTAATCCCTTGTTTAACAGGTAAGAATGCAGGAGGTTGTCTTTTTTCACTTATTCGGTGCGATGTTTTTAATTGCTACATTTGAACAAAAAGCTCTCGTATGTAACGACTAAAAGAGTCAATAGTACGCGTTAGCTACACAATAATAAACTGTGCTGGTAAGTGTAGATTGAGTGGTTCATATTAATTCCATGACATTGTCATAGTTATGGTTCATCATGCATGTCAAATTCATCATGTTTGAATCAGAAAATGAGATTCATCAGAAGTCTTAGGCTTGTCATTAATATCATGGTATTAAGTATTAATGTTAATTTCCACACAAATTTGGTTAAACTAAATTGGGGAAGTACAGAGGATACAGGTTTCCCTAACTGTAATATGCAGGCAAATAAATGGTGAGAGTAGCAATAAGAAATTTACAGGACTGAAGGCATTAATGTCAATGACCCCAAATGCAAACTGTTACATCCATCTTAGTAATGACTAATACACTACGTGTCACGCGAGTCCAAGCCATGTGGCGGGTTTAATAGTGTAGATGCAATGTTGTTTTGTATGTACGTCTTGTCCACTCATAAAATGTTCATTATCTAGCTTGGGATGAGGTCTTCGCCCGTTCTTTGACTTTATTTTGGATAATTTGGTTTATTTGGGATCATTTTAGTTAGTTCAGATTCAATTCAATTTAGTTCAATTTAAAATTTAAAAAAATGTATGGAGTATGTTATTCTTAGATCGAAGTTATAAAGTATGTACAGGAATACTAAAGAGAACCCTAAATCTACTATAGTAGATCGCTCCATAACTGCAGAAATAGCAACATAACAATTCAATTGATTGTAAAATGTTCTTAATGACTTGTTTCCAGCTTGTTCTACCTTTAGGTCTGTTAAGTTTCTTAGAATACAGGCATTAATCTGTACTAGCTGTTAAGCTAGGAAAGTGTTGACGTGCTTGTGCTTGTTTGTTCTACTTGCCAAAAAAATTAATATAGCGCTTCCACATATTTTTTAATTATGTTATATTGTGCTTTAGAACTACATATAAGAATAAATACATTTCTATTAGTGGAATTAATTTAGAAAAACAAATAAAATCTCACAATAATCAAGGTATTAAATTATTTTATGAATTTTCTTTCCATTTAAGCACCTTATACATAGCCTTTAGAGTTATGATATAATTTCCTATTTTACTATTAAGCGAGCCTTTTCAGGTGTAGATGATAACCGACGGTAGATGAATAATGGAATCGCCCCACCTAGCATCCTCAACTGGACAATCCCATGGAAATGATGATGCTTGTTTTACACAACTAAAACTTGTACCTTAAATTATAGCAACCCTACCAACTTGCCACAGTTCCACCTACCATTATCAATAATACCTAGCCTCGTTATCAAATAGGTTCCAAGATCACAACATCTTTCATTACTCCCTTCAATCAATTTTTTAAATTGAAAATAAGCGATTTCAGTTCACTTCACGCAATGCAAATTACAAACGTCATTTTAGAGATGTTAGTTATGATACTCTCAACACCATCACACCAACACCAACTCACATCATTACTCAGCTATTTTGTTAAATTATTGTTATGTGAACGTGGATAAAGGGGTTGTGTGTAGGTCAATTGACACAGTTAACGTTAAACTTTATTCATCATACTTGATGACAAATTATTCTAAATATGAGATAATTTCATTGGTGAGCATTTGTATAAATTTGTTCATGTTAACGACTCACAACTGAGATTAAAAAGACTCACTGACCTGATTGACAATTGCGTATGTTGAGTGGGGGTACCAGCAAGAGGTCGCAAACCCACTGACCACAAGAGTTGAGACTAAGGGTCACTAAACCATGGTTAAGAACCGTATACGATACGAATCATGATCAAAACATTGACCAGTTAGGGATATAAGAAACTATATCATTATGAACACAATGCATGCACGATATTAAAAAAATCTTAGTAAAGTGGTAAACTATTATAAGATTTTATTAAATTTCATTTCATTATATATAGTTGATTTTAAACCCAAAAAAAATTTAAATTGAGATTGTCAAAATGAGGAGGAAAACTTGATATGGGGAGTACAATATTTAACAAACCCATATTCAATGTTTAATTTATTCTATTTTGCCAAAAAAAAAGGAAAAAAAAAGAATACACATTCATTACATGCATACATAATTATTGAAAAAAAAAAATCTATTTTTCCATGAAAAGTTTAATAGTTGAATCTTTCAGAATTTAAATTAATTTCAAGTTTTACTTTCTTTGACAAATATATATGATGATGTGCATTGATAATGAAATAATTTGAATGATTGATATTTTTTCTTTTGAAAGTTTATTTTTGTAATATAGTATAAACTCACTTTGGAGGGTAAGAAAATATTAATAGGGATACCATTTGCATCCTTCCTATGTAATAGAGATAATACGAAGTATTCTTATTAAAAATATATATTACCCATTTTATCAAATACAAAATATCTATAAGTCAAGAAGAGCAATGGTGTCCCTAGAAAATGTCTAATTTGCCTTTAGCAAATGTAAATTGACTATTTAAACTTCTTAATTAATTTAATTCCACTTTAAATTTTGAAATAAAGGAAAGTTTTAATTTACCAAATAAACTACTACTACTACTTAAAAGTTAAAACATTCATGGTAAAAAAAATTATGATTGAAAAATGACACAATATTTTAAAAATTACAATTCAAAAGCGTCAATTTAAATATAGATTAACAATTTTTTTCCCATTAATTTTAAGCACGTATTAACGTGCACTTAAACTAGTATATATATATTTGGATTTTTGCGAGAAGAAACCTTTATAACCAAAATTTTGCGAAAAAAAACTTTAAAGTGATAATTGCAAGATGAAACCAAATTTTGCGAAAGAAAACCTTTTAAAGTGAGATAATTGCAAGATGAAACCAAAATGAAAATTTTCATTGCGAAAGAAACTATACTTGACGTCATACTATACCTTGACCCGACCCTTTGACAAAGTGGGTTGACTTACCATTGACATCCAAAACCCTTATTTGCACTCCTCATTCATCCCCCACTCTGGTTTCTTCCAATGAAAATCACTCTGTCGATATTTCCTACTCTTCTCAAGCATTCAATTTCTCCTATCAAATAGTAAAAAAAACTGGAATTGCATTACATTAATCCATTGTCAGGTATTGTTAACTTCAATTTACTCGTTGCTAATTATAACAACAGTAACACACTCTCTTTCTTCACTTCTACTCACTGTTCATCTCAATTTTTGTTGCTCAATTTTGGGGAATGCGAATGGCGAAAAAAAGCAGAGCTATTGTCTTCTCGAAGGAGCTTCAAACGAATTGGGGTAATAAAGGTCATTTACAATAAAGGTGTGATTTTTTTTCACGTTTTCCTATTTTTGTTCTTCAAATTATTGGTTTTAATTCCCCTGTTTGTATTTTTTTTGGTTAATTTGATGTTGTGGGTTATGTTCAAGCATAGAATTGTCGTTTTCACGTTTTCACGTTTTTCGTATTTCTTGTTCTTCGAATGGTTGGTTATTAATTCCCATTGTTGTTTTTTTTTTTGGTTAATTTGGTGTTGCGGGTTATGTTGAAGCACACAGATGTTGTTTGTTGCTGTTGCTGTTTGAATAATTACTTGTAATTTGCTGCTGTTGTTTGTTGCTATTGTTCTAATTGTTGTGTGATGTTTATTGCTATTGCTCATTGTTGCTGTTCTTATTTGTTGCTGTTGTTTTATTGTTGTTTACTAGAAGACAAGCAACAACAATGGAGGACACGAATAAGACACAATGGAGGCAGGAAGAATTGAAGTTTGATGAATAAGAATGGAAGGTGAAGAACTAATTAAAAGAGGGAAATTAGGGCCACGTTTCAATTGGGAAGAAATCATAGGGGGATGTTGAAGTGAGGAGTGCAAATAAGGTTTTGGATGTCAAGTGGTAAGCCAACCCACTTTAATAGGGTCAAAGGTAATATGACGTCATAAGGTTTTCTTTCGCAATGAAATTTTCATTTGGTTTCATTTTCCAATTATCGGTTTAAAAGGTTTTCTTTCGCAAAAATTTAGTAAAAATTCTTCTCGCAAAAATCCTATATTTAAAGAATATTTTTTTTAAACTTTAACATCTATCGTAATATAATTTTATGAAAATTGAAGAATTCTTACAACGAATATTTGATTTTCTAGGGCTTTGATAATTTCAGTAAAACTTAGGATTCTATGTGAATTTTCAAGCTTTAAATATGTTTTAAAAGTGCTTTAATGCATCCTATAAGTGTCCTCACAAAAAAAAGGTGAATTCGAGGGTTTAGACCATATTTTTGGTGTGGTCTGACAAGTGCCAATGTTTAATACGTATTGAATTCAGATAAGGAATCTGTCTTGCATTGATAAAAAGAACGATCAAAGGTTGTCAGCGAAACCTAAAGATTTACTTATATAAAACAGTTTCACATTAATTAAAGATTATTAATCACATGTACTTCCGTAATGTTCTTTGAAAGTAAGATTTGAAATTGAATTGAACAAATTGCAATCATATTCAGTGCGTCACTAAAACATACTGTGTCCGAATGAATTCTATTCAGCAAACTTAGTTGAGGTTAGATTATGTGCATCTCACCCTTTACTCATACTTTTGCGTTTTCAAATTAGTTTTGTTCTAAAAATTCCTTGGTAGAAGCATGTCACATATGAGGATTCCAGTGTCGCTCGGTGTACGCCAGTATCGCAGCAGAGCTGAGAGTTCATGTCTGCTGATGATGTCGCTGGCACTGGTGTGCAACGGATGGTGTACACAAGTCTTTTTTGGCGAGGTTTTCCCCGTACAATGTACATAACACGCCATGATTCAAACATACACATGCCCAATTGCCCACACTACATGAAACCGTTCCCAGATATGGCTCAGGTAAATATCATGATTCATGAATCATTCAGATACAAATATTCTCTAGCACTTAAATGAGTGTCATTTGACAATTAAAATTCTGACTTACAGTATCATTTATTAAACCCCGACTGTACTTTTGCTTTCTTCGCAGTACGACAGAATGACAAACAGGGCAAAAATGACAGCCATGAGCACAGCTTAGAATAGCCTACGATTAAAGAGATTGAACTAAACTAATTATTTCACGAATCACCACTTTTATTACTGTCTTCAACATCATTTTCTTTTTTTAGTAATAAGTAACAGACACTATAACCACTTATAAATCGACTAAAAATCACAATTCTTTTCAAACACAATGGTAGCCCTGTCAAAAACTGACCTGAACCGAGAATAAATGCTCAGTTTACCAGCCAATTGACCTGAACCAACCCTTAAAACCGTTTTCAAAGCTCTAGACTTATTGGTTCACTAGATTCAGGGAGTTGGCCTTTCTTGCAGGGTACAAGGAGGCTGTCAAAGCTCTTCTTGAAGAATCCACTCCTTCGTCTTCCAGCTTGAGAGCCCACCTGTTCCAATCAATTCCAACTTCTCAAGTGCACTGTAGATTACCTTCAGCCTCAGATACATTTGCATCAATTGTCCTTGAGACTGTTCCGTGGTCAATAAAAGCTTGAAGGGCCTGATCAGGCATGGTTGAACTGCAGAAAAGGGAATATATAGAAGTTGAGCCTTAACAATTTCACATATCACAATACTTCAAAGCAACTAATGAATCCTAACATATCAAACTTACTGTATCAGGACCAATAAGGGGGTCAACATAGAGTGTATCCGGGTAGGATGGGTTCTTAACACTTGTAGAAGCCCAAAGGAGTCGCTGTTTCTTAGCACCCTTTTTAACCAATGCTTCCCATCTTGGACCAGAGAATTTCTTTTGATAGAGTTGGTACGCCAAAGTTGCTTGAGCCACGGCAGCCTAAATTACCAAYGAACTTRTATCAATGAATAATTGTGTGTATATATATATTAGATCACTCAAACACTTYTGGTATCGTGTGAGCAATCACATTACCTTTCCACGAAGATCAAGAGCTTCTGGGGTTCCTATCTTTTCAAGCAATTTGTCAATCAAGGAYTCAACCCTACTGACAAAGAATGAAGCCACACTTGTCACTCTGGAGAGGTCACTGAGACCAGAAGCCTCTAGCCCATCTAAGTATGCATCCATCACAGCCTCATACCTGGATAGAGAGAAGATGAGCTGTGCAGCCGCACAAAGGCCCGTGTTAATATGACTTGAWAATAGTATACAATATTTTTCATCTTCCKCAACAATATAAATGTCGYCTRAAGTTTTRGTGCAGGACATAAATTAACTCGCCACATCAAAAATCATTCCATAKTTAGATGCATCACCTGTGCAAGACAGAGAACAACCAAAGAATATGCACACATACACAAGTGCTAACCACAAGATTATGAGTTTATGACATGCCATATAGCCTAAAGCACCAAAAAATGCCAGCATAACAGTATTGAGAAGAAGCATAAGACAATGATTCGCTGTTTAGCTGAAGTCATGGATGAAATGTACGAAGTTGGATGTGTACTCATTCTAGGGGTGAACCAAACAATTCTAATCTAGCATGGATTCCCATTCCTTTACATACTCGTTTAACAAGTCAAACAAGCCCTTACATTAGTTTTTGTACTGTTAAAGTGTTAAGATGATGATTCATTGTTTCGCAGAAGATATGGTTAAAAGGTCTGACGTTGGCTGTAACTCATTACTATACACAGCAGTACAGCATAAGTGCATAACAACCTGAATACCTATTTTTTTAAAAAAATAAATTTAAAAAGGCCAGCAAGGTTGCAGCAGTTAGATAGCTACATGAGGTAAACAAAAAACTTAGCACGTACAATCATTTTAAAAAAAAAAAAAAAAATCAATAAACATTGACAGATAGCTGAGAGAAAACACACTTCAGGGCACTCACAATAAGAGGTTCATCATGGGATTTGTATATGAGTTAAGGTTTGATTTTCAAATCCCTTATTGTTGGGGGTAGTTGATGGGGTTTGAAAGTTCGGAAGGAGTATGGAAATAGTAAGTGGTTTGTATGGGTAAGGTGGAATTTAGGTGGGGTATGAGGTATAAAATAAAAAAGAAATAAAATAAGGTTAACTAAAAGACAATTGAGTATCTCTATTATATAAGGGAAGAGGGGAGCAATGGTGTCCCCCCTATGAAGTTACTCAAATACCCTTAATGATCTAATTAAAAAATATGTAAAAATAAAATTTGAAAAACCTTTTATTTACCCTATTATATTGTCATAATAAATAAGTTTAAAATGATATATCCATCAAATATCTCAATCAACATCAAGTTAAATAAAAATTAGTCATGATAGTCAATTACTAATTAATAACATTAAGTAATTTAATCCCATAAATTTATTATGTTTATACAAAATTTAAATTTTCAAATGTATATCATAAAAATTCTCCAATGGATTCAATACATAATAATGGGAGTAGTATCATTTTTATGAGATTAGTCAATTTAAATCATACGATCTACGGGTAATATATTTGATCGATATTCGATTGTATTTGTGTATAAATTTAAAAAATCTGGCACGCATCGCGTGCACATAAAAACTAGTATATATATATATATATATATATTGGATCCTACTCACAAACCCTAAATAGGGGTTTGAACAATTGTTAGTGAGAGGTTTGTTATGAGAGAGGTTAGTGTGAAAATGATGTGGCACAAGTTCAAACCTCTTAGAGGTTTGAACCATTGTGAATGCCCTCACATTACAAGTAACAAAAAATGAATTTTCACGTATTTTAAGCAAGATATTTAACATTGTAAACGAGCAAATTAATCAATGTAGTTTTAACATAATAAAAAATAAGATTATAACTTCATTGTGTCAAAATTACTTTGATTAATTTGCTCGTTTACATTGTTAAATCTCTTCCTTGAAATACATGAAAAATCGTTTGTTGCCACATTTTCGAAACCGAGGAAGTAATATCTATACACAATCAATAACTGATACGCAGCACAGATCAGGTGACTTACAGTAACATTAACACTGATACCGTTGGTGATAGTTTCCTTAATTGAAGGGATGCAGGGAGCAGTAGCTGGAATCTTTATGTAAACATTAGGTCGATTCACCACTTTATGAAGCCACTTAGCAGCCTCCACAGTGCCTTGAGTATCATCTGCAAGTCGTGGAGAAACTTCAACTGAGACGTAACCATCAGCTGCATCTGTTTGATCATAAATGGGCTCAAACAGCTTGCATGCATCTTGAATGTCCTTTATTACCAACTCCCAGTAAGCACTCTCAATGTCTTTTCCAGATTTTACAAGTTCCCTGCACACATGTAATTCCATATTTTAGAAATCCTCACACAAGGTAAGATTTGGGTGAGAACAAATGTACATTAGCTCTGCAGTCTGCATANTAATAACTAGGTGAATCAAAGTTACTGCATTTTGTAGACTGAGCATCACATCATGTTTGATTGGTTGCAATTAGAATAATCCAACTGCATGGGCATGTAATTTTCCTGCATTTTGACTTTTTTTTTTTTTGAAACTTTGACCAGCTTACATATCCACATGTTGGTAAACTCCTGGTTAATCTCCTTGTTTAACAGGTAAAGAATGCAGGAGGTTGCATTTTTTCACTTATTCGGTTSCGATGTTTTTAATTGCTACATTTGAACAAAAAAGCTCTCGTATGTAACGACTAAAAGAGTCATAGTACGCGTTAGCTACACAATAATAAATACTGTGCTGGTAAGTGTAGATTGAGTGCGGTTCATATTAATTCCATGACATTGTCATAGTTATGGTTCATCATGCATGTCAAATTCATCATGTTTGAATCAGAAAATGAGATTCATCATGAAAGTCTTAGCTTGTCATTAATATCATGGTATTAAGTATTAATGTTTAATTTCCACAACAAATTTGGTTAAACTAAATTGGGGGAAGTACAGAGGAGTACATGTTTCCCTAACTGTAATATGCAGGCAAATAAATGGTGAGAGTAGCAATAAGAAATTTACAGGACTGATGGCATTAATGTCAATGACCCAAATGCCAAACTGTTACATCCATCTTAGTAATGACTAATCACTACTGTGTCACGCGAGTCCAGCCATGTGGCGGGTTTAATAGTGGTAGATGCTATGTTGTGCCTTTTGTATGTATCGTGCTTTTGTCCACTCATAAAATGTTCATTATCTAGCTTGGGATGAGGTCTTCGGCCCCGTTTCTTTGGACTTAATTTTAGGATAATTTGGTTTATTTTGGGATCATTTAGTTTATTTCAAATGATTCAATTCAATTTAGTTCAATTTGATATTGCCTATATAATATGTAAAAATTAAAAAATGTATGTAGTATGTTATCCTTAGACCGAAGTTATAAAGTATGTACAGGAATACTAAGAGAACCCTAAATCTACTATAGTAGATCGCTCCATAACTGCAGAAATAGCAACATAACAAATTCAATTGATTGTAAAAATGTTCTTAATGACTTGTTCCATGCTTGTTCTACCTTTAGGTCTGTTAAGTTTTCTAGAATACAGGTACATTTAATCCATGTACTAGCTGTTAAAGCTAGGAAAGGTGTCTGACGTGCTTGTGCTTGTTTGTCTACTTTGCCAAAAAAAAAAATTAATATAGCGCTTCCATCATATTTTTATGAATTATGTTATATGTTGCCTTTAGAACTACATATAAGAAATAAATACATTTCTATTAGTGGAATTAATTTAGAAAAAKAAGATAAAATCTCACAATAATCAAGGTATTAAATATTTTATTGAATTTTTTCTTTCCATTTTAAGCACCTTATACATAGCCTTTAGAGTTATGTATAATATTTTCCTATTTTTACTATTAAAGCGAGCCTTTTCAGGTGTAGATGAGTAACCGACGGTAAGATGACTATTAATGGTAAATCGCGCCACATCTCTAGCATGTCCTCAATGGACAATTCCCATGGGAAGATGAGTGATGCTTTGTTTTAACAAACTTAAAACTTAAATACTTGTACCTTAAATTTAGCAACCCTACCAACTGCCACAGTGCCACCTACCATTATCAAGTAATAACTCGCCTGCTATCATAGAGTTTCACAAGTATCACAACATCTTCATTCCTCCCTTCAATCAATTTTTTTAAATTGAAAATGAAGCGGATTAGTCCTTCAACTTCACGCAATGCAATTACTAAACCGTCATTTTAGAGAATTTAGTTAAATGAACTCTCAACACCATCACACCAACACCAACTCATCATATTACTGAGTCACTATTTTGTTAACATTAATTGTTATGTGAACGTGGATAAAGGGAGGGTTGTGGTAGGTCAATTGACAAGTTAACGTAAACTTTGTCACATCTTATGACATGATCAAAATGAAAATTTTGTGAGACGATCTATGTAAGACCTTTTCAAAATAATATTTTTGTTCATGTTAACGACCTCACATATGAGATTAAGGATATGACTCATTGATTGATTGAAATTGCTATGTGAGTGGGGGTAAGCTAAGAGTGCACATAAACCATTGACCCAAGTTAGGGGTAGAGCTAAGGGTCACTAAACCATGGTGTAAAACCGTATACGATACGAACATGATAAAACATTGACTCAAGTTAGGATATATAAGAAACTATATCATTTATGAACACAATGCATGCACGATATTAAAAAAAATCTTAAGGTAAAGTGGTAAACTATTATAAGATTTTTAAATTTCATTTCATTTATATAGTTGATTTTAAACCCAAAAAAAATTAAATTGAGATTGTCAAAATGAGGAGGAAAACTTGATATGGGGAACAATATTTAAAAACACCATATTCAATGTTTAATTTATTCTATTTTGCCAAAAAAAAAGGAAAAAAAAAGAATACACAATTCATTACATGCACACATAATTAATTGAAAAAAAAAAATCTATTTTTACCATGAAAAGTTTAATATTGTAATCTTGTCAAATTTAAATTAAATTTCAAGTTTACTTTCTTTGCAATATATATGATTTGATGTGCATGTATAATGAAATATTTGAATTGATTGATATTTTTTCTTTTGGAAAGTTTATTTTTAATATAGTATAAACTCACTTTGGAGGGTAGAAAATATTTAATAGGGATACCATTGCATCCTTCCCTATTGTAATAGAGATAATACAAGTATTCTTATTTAAAAATATATTTTACCATTTTATCAAATACCAAAATATCTATAAGTCAAGAAGAGCAATGGTGTCCCTAGAAAATGTCTAATTCCTTTAGCAAATGAATTGACCTATTTAAACTTCTTAATTAAATTTATTCCATTTAAATTTTGAAATAAAGGAAAGTTTTAATTTACCAAATAAACTACTACTACTACTTAAAAGTAAAACATTCATGGTAAAAAAAATTAATATTGAAAAATGACACAATTTTTAAAAATTACAATTCAAAAGCGTCAATTTAAATATAGATTAACAATTTTTTTCCCTTAATTTTAAGCACGTATAACGTGCACTTAAACTAGTATAAATATATTTGGATTTTTTGCGAGAAGAAACCTTTTATAACCAAAATTTTCGAAAAAAAACTTTAAAGTGATAATTGCAAGATGAAACCAAATTTTGCGAAAGAAAACCTTTTAAAGTGAGTAATTGCAAGATGAAACCAAAATGAAAATTTTCATTGCGAAGAAAACTTATGACGTCATACTACCTTTGACCTACTTAAAAGTGGGTTGACTTACCATTTACATCCAAAACCCTTTTTGCACTCCTCACTTCATCCCCACTCTGGTTTTCTTCCAATTGAAAATTCACTCTGTCATTATCTCTCCTACTCTTCTCAAGCATTCATTCTCCTATCAAATAGTAAAAAAAACTGGAATTGCTATACATTAATCCATTGTCAGGTTGTTAACTTCAATTTACTCGTTGCTAATTATCAACAACAAAACACTCTCTTTCTTCACTTCTACTCACTGTTCATCTCAATTTGTTGCTCATTTTGGGATCGAATGGCGAAAAAAAGCAGAGCATTTGTCTCTCGAAGCGAGCTTCAAACGAATGGGGTAATAAAGGTCATTTACAAATAAAGGTGTGATTTTTTTCACGTTTCCTATTTTTTTCTTCAAATTATTGTTTAATTCCCTGTTTGTATTTTTTGGTTAATTTGATTTGTGGGTTATGTTCAAGCATAGAATTGTCGTTTCACGTTTTCACGTTTTTCGTATTTCTTGTTCTTCGATGGTTGGTTATTAATTCCCATTGTTGTTTTTTTTTTTGGTTAATTGGTGTTGCGGGTTATGTTGAAGCACACAGATGTTGTTGTTGCTCGTTGCTGTTTGAATATTACTTGTAATTTGCTGCTGTTGTTTGTTCTATTGTCTATATTTTGTTGATGTTTATCGCTATTGCTCTTGTTGCTGTTCTTATTTTTGCTGTTTTTTATTGTTGTTTACTAGAAGACAAGCAACACAATGGAGGACACGAATAAGCACAATGGAGGCAGGAAAATTGAAGTTTGATGAATAAGAATGGAAGGTGAAGAACTAATTAAATAGAGGGAAATTAGGGCACGTTTCAATTGGAAGAAATCATAGGGGGTGTTGAAGTGAGGAGTGCAAATAAGGTTTTGGATGTCAAGTGGTAAGCCAACCCACTTTAATAGGTCAAAGTATATGACTCATAAAGGTTTCTTTCGCACATGAAAATGTTTCATTTGTTTCATTTTCCAATTATCGTTTAAAAGGTTTTCTTTCGCAAAAATTTTACGTAAAAATTCTTCTCGCAAAAATCCTATTTAAAGAATATTTTTTTTAACTTTAAACATCTATCGTAATATAATTTTATGAAAATTGAAGATTCTTACAACGAATATTTGATTTCTAGGGCTTTTGATAATTTCAGTAAACTTAGGTTCTATGTGAATTTCAAGCTTTAAAATATGTTTAAAAGTGTCTTAATGCCCCTATAAGTGTCCTCACAAAAAAAGGTGAATTCGAGGGTTTAGACCATATTTTTGTGTGGTCTGACAAGTGCCAATGTTTAATACGTATTGAATTCAGATAGACTATCTGTCTTTGCATTGATAAAAAGACGATCAATAGGCTTGCAGCGAAACCTAAAATTTACTTTTATATAAACAGTTTACATTAATTAAAGATTATTAATCACATTACTTCCGTATGTTCTGGAAAGTAGATTGAAATTGAATTGACAAATTGCAATCATATTCAGTGCGTCACTAAAATACTAGTGTCCCGAATATTTATTCAGACCAAACTTAGTTGAGGTTAATTATATGCTACTCCCTTTACTCATACTTTCGCGTTTTCAATAGTCTTTGTCTAAATTCTTTGGTAGAGCATGTTCACATATGAGGATCCAGTGTCGCTCGGTGTACGCCAGTATCGCAGCAGAGCTGAGGCATTCTGCTGATATGTCGCTGGCACTGCGTGTGCAACGGATGGTGTACACAAGTCTTTTTGGCGAGGTTTTCCCCGTACATGGTACATACACAGCCATATTCAAACATAACACATGCCCAATTGCCCACACTACATGAAACCGTTCCAGATATGGCTCAGTAAATATCATGATTCATAATCATTCAGATACAATATTTCTAGCACTTACATGAGTGTCATTTGACATTAAAATTCTGACTTACAGATATCATTTATTAAAACCCCGCTGCTACTTTTGCTTTCTTCGCAGTACGACAGAATGACAAACAGGCAAAAATGACAGCCATGGAGAGCTTAGAATACCTACGATTAAAGAGATGAACTAAACTAATCATTTCACGAATCACCACTTTTATTACTTCTTCAACATCATTTTCTTTTTTTAGTAATAAGTAATAGACCACTATAAACCACTTATAAATCGACTAAAATCATCAAACAATTCTTTTCAAACACAATAGGTACCACTGTCAAAAACTGACCTGAACCGAGATACAATCTCAGTTACCAAGCCAATACCTGAACCAACCCTTAAAAACCGTTTTCAAAGCTCTAGACTTATTGTTACTAGATTCAGGGAGTTGGCCTTCTCTTGCAGGTATCAAGGAGGCTGTCAAAGCTCTTCTTGAAGAATCCACTCCTTCGTCTTCCAGCTGAGAGCCCACCTGTTCCATCAATTCCCAACTTCTCAAGTGCACTGTAGATACCTTCAGCCTAGATCATTTGCATCAATTTCCTTGAGACTGTTCCGTGTCAATAAAAGCTTGAAGGGCCTGATCAAGGCATGGTTGAAACCTGCAGAAAAGGAATAATAGAAGTTGAGCCTTTCAACATTTCACATATCACCAATCACTTTCAAAGCAACTAATGAATCCTAACATATAAACTTACTGTATCAGGACCAATAAGGGGGTCAACATAGAGTGTATCCGGTAGGATGGGTTCTTAACACTTGTAAAGCCAAAGGAGTCGCCTGTTCTTAGCACCCTTTTTAACCAATGCTTCCCATCTTGACAGAGATTTCTTCTTTGATAGAGTGGTACGCCAAAGTTGCTTGAGCCCGGCAGCCTAAATTTACAAACTTCTATCAATTGAAATTGTGTGTATATTATATTAATCACTCAATCACTTATGTATCCGTGTGAGCAACACATTACCTTCCACGAATTAAGAGCTTCTGGGGTTCCTATCTTTTCAAGCAATTTGTCAATCAAGGAATCAAACCCTACTGACAAAGAATGAAGCCACACTTGTCACTCTGGAGAGTCACTGAACCAGAAGCCTCTAGCCCATCTAATATGCATCCATCACAGCATACCTGAGATAGAGAAGATGGCTGTGCAGCAGACAAGGCCTGTTAATATGACTGAAAAGTATACCATATTTTTCATCTTCCGCAACAATATAAATGTGGCTCAAGTTTTCGTGCAGGACATAAAATACTCGCCACATCAAAATCATTCCAACTTAGATGCATCACCTGTGCCAGACAGAGAACAACCAAAGAATATGCACACATACACAAGTGCTAACCACAAATTATGAGTTATGACATGCCATAAGCCTAAAGCACCAAAAAACATGCCAGCATAACAGTATTGAGAAGAAGCATGAGACAATGATTCGCTGTTTAGCTTGAATCAGGATGAATGTACTGAAGTTGGATTGTATTCTAGGGGTGAACCAAACAATTCGAATTAGCATGGATTCCCATTCCTTTACATACTCATGTTAACAAGCAACAAGCCCTTACATAGTTTTGTACTGTAAGTGTTAATGATGAGATTCATTGTTTAGCAAAGATATGTTAAAAGGTCTGACGTGCTGTAACTCATACTATACACAGCAATACATGCATAAGTGCACAACAACCTGAATACTATTTTTTTTTAAAAAATAATTTTTACAAAAAGCCACAGCAGGATGAGATTGGATAGCTACATGAGATAAACAACAAAACTAGCACATACTATCATTAAAAAAAAATAATCGAATAAACACTTGACAGATACAGCTAGAGAACACACACCTTCAGGGCCGACTCCACATAAAAGGTTCATCATGGGATTTTGCATGAGTTTAAGATTTGATTTTCAAACACCCTTATTGTTGGGGTAGTGTATGGGTTTTGAAAAGTTCGGAAGGGGTAGGAATCAGTAAGTGGTTGTAATGGTGAGCGTAGAATTTGAGGGGGTATGAGCGTAAATAAAAATAAGGAAATAATAGGTTAACACCAAAAAATATATATATATATATATATAATTCTATATAACTATCTATATAATAACTATTTAATAATATATATTCTTTATAAATAAATATATATCTAATACACACACACACAGACACATATCATACACTATAATAACATACATATCTATAGGGTCCCACCACAAACCCCTAAAAGGTTGAACAATTGTTTAGTGAGAGTTTTATAGAAGAGTTTGTGTTGAAAATGAATGTGCACAATTCAACATCTTAGAATTTAATCATTTGAATGCCCTGCATGTGGAACCACATTACAAGAGCAAAAACTGGATTTCACGTATTTTAAGCAAGATTTTACATGTAATAACAAATTAATCATAGTAGTTTTAACACAATAAGAATGAGATATACTTCTTGTGTCAAAATTACTTTGATTAATCTTGCTCTTTACATATGTTAATCTCTTCCTTGAAATACAGAATCAATGGTTTTTGCGCACATTTTGAAACGAGAAGTATATTATCTACACACAATCAAATACTGATACACAGCACAGATAGTGTGCACTTACAAGTAACATTAACACTATCCGTTGGCGATAGTTTCCCTTAATTGTGAGGATGCAGGCGCAGTGCTGGAATTTTATGTAAACATTAGTCGATTCCCACTTTATGAAGCCATCTATAGCAGCCTCCCACAGTGCCTTATGTCATTCTGCAAGTCCCGTGGAAGAAATTCAACTAGAACGTAACATCAGATGCATTCTGTTTGATCATAAATGCTGTCAAACAGGCTTCATGCATCTTGAATGTCCTTTAATTACCAGACTCCCAGTAACTCTTCAAGTTGCTTTCCAAGTTTAACAAGTTCCTGCAAACACTGTAATTCTCAATCTTTAGATACCTCACACAAGTAAGATTTCGGACTGAACACAATGTAGATTAGCTTCGCATATTAATTCAATTCACACCTGACCTCTCTCCCTCACTTCCTCTAACTTTTGGATCATCTGAGTCTCAACAGAATAATGAATAGTGACACGTGGAATGGGGCATAGGAATCAACTAACCACGTATGAACCAATAACAATCACATAAGGTTGACCTGTATGGAGTGATCAGTTAATTGATAGGAAATGGAATTCTATATTGACGACAAAGTAAACTGATTTGTTTAGAGGCTTTGTCATCCATTAAAACTGAATAACATCACTTGCTCAATAACCACGAAGCCTAAGATATTCCAGTTTCTAGGGGAATGATCTCTGAGGTTCACTGGGTAGGCCAGTGTATTGACAACAATTTAAATAAAAAAAATTGTTTATTCTTGCAAGAAAACTCAGTTTTTACAATGTTCAGGAAATGCTGAAAGCCGTAATAAGTAGTTTACCCATCCAAGTATCGATCTTATAATTTAACTTTTCATTATAAGTCAAATAAACCTCCCCACCGTTCCGGAAAGATCCCCCCCCATTTACATTCATACGCTTCCCAAGCAATTAGGGGTTAAAAAGTAATAATAAGATGAATACAAGCATTTAACAAAGGAAAATCTTAAATTACCATATTCCTGAACATGACTTTCCCTTGCGAAGAGGGAGAACGTAATTAAACTCACCATTTTGCATTCTACCTCTCTCTCAATGGGGCGAGTCGTCGTCCGTGGATATAAGACTCATAAATTACATGATTCCAAGAACCAAGATTCCCCGCCAAGAGCAAAATGTAAATAACCTCAATCCCATGCATTCTACCCTCATCACTCAGTGGGGTGGAGTCCGTGATAATACCACTTAAAATCAACATGTATCTATGTCAATGTAAATCAACTGCAATTTCCATATTTCCATATTCATACAATAAAAACATATAACAACGACACTCAGGCCTAAAGATTTCTAAGTCTGCTAAAACAACCAACAAATGACACTTAGCCATGTAACCAAATGTACGTTTATAAGCAAGTTAAACAGAAACCATATTACCAGACCTAAATTGATCGTGTGAGCGCTGATGAGAGATTGCTTTTGAAAAATCTGCAACATTAAAAACTCAGCATATTTCAGAAGCAAGTTCAACAAAAAGCAAAATGAAATTAAAAAGTTAAAAATCATACCGCAGGATTACTGGTGACACCTCTCACGCCATTAGCAATGTAAGGTAGCAAATCAGTAACAGGACGACACAGATTGTCATACCAAGGACTCTGCCCTTCCTTCTCGTAAAGCTCGTGCAATGTCGTCCTCTTAGTCGGAGTTCCATTTCCACTCGATTGCGCGCATTTCACACTGCAAAAATCACATTCCAAAACAAAACAAATCGACGCAATCAGATCCAAAAAATGATCAAACATCGTATTTAAATWAAAAAAAAATTGAATCAAAGAAAGCGAATCATACAGGAAAGGAAAGGAGGAGGAGCGGTTGGAAGGCAACGACGACAAGCGAGACGAAGAGAGAGAAGAGTTGAAGGCGGATTTGGAATTGACATAGCCGATTCTTGCGAGCTGAGTTGATGATGATCTGGTGTTTAAGTTTGATGATGGCTTCGGTGTTACAGAGGTTGAGAGCTTTGCTATTGTCGCCATTGTTGATGAATTAGGGTTTTGGAGGATGATGATGATGAAGGGTGAATACGAAGGAGGAAGTATTTGAATTGGGAATAAATAAATACGAAATACGATGAAGTTCAAGTTGTTGGTGTGAAATGAGAAGGATACTCTTTGGGCTCTTTGGTGCAGTGATGGGGTGGGTAGGTGAAGGTCAAATTTGGTAACTTTCTTATCATTATTGGATGTTGATGATTGATTGATGATTCATTATCTTGATTCATGAGCTTAAACTACTTCCTCCTTTTTTTAGTTGCAACTTACGGAAGAAGTATTTTTTTATGGTGATGAAACGTTGTGATTGTTTAGTAGGTGAGCTTAGTTTTTTTAATTTAAGGGTTATGTACAGTTCAAATGAGGTAAATAAAAGGTAATTCTTAAGCTTTTGATCTTAAAAATAGCATGTACTTCCTCAGTTTTATTAGATGCTCTAGTCAACAAAATACACTTGTCGAAACACAACTTTGACTGTTAATAATTATAATTATGATTAATGAAAATTATGAAAAACCTAGATATTAACATATTATTTAACGACACGAATCTAACGAGATTGCATTTGACTATATTTTTCATTACGTGTAAAACACAAAACTTGGTCAAAGTGCTTATTGTGAATAATGGAATTGTCAAACTGGAATCAGGATCCTCTCCATTTCTTAGAGAAAATGAAGAGTCCATTTCCTAATCTAATGATTGGAGATGGATTAAAGGGGAAAAATATTTAAGTTAATTAGGTGTCAAAATTTTAAAATAGGAAATGGATGAGAGAAAATGGAGAGGATCCTTTCTCGTCAAACTAGGGCAACTAAGAAAACGGATGAAGTATATGAATTAAATTAGTTGCTACATTTTGACTTTTAATACTATTCATAAATATATTTTGACTCAATTTAATTTTATATACTCGGGAAAAACGTAATCATGTGTGATATTGTTTAATTCGTCTTGATGTTTACTTTTCAAATATATAATTTTTATATTATTCATAATCATAACTCAAGATATTTTGATTTAAAGTTGTGTCTCAAAAAGTGTGAAAAATAAATGTAGCAAGTAAAAAAAGACAAAGCAAGTAATATAATGGACAAATTCTTTGGTTTTAGGATATGAAGTGTAAATTTTGTGAGTGTGATAATTGACGAGGTCATTTTTTTTAACCTATTCTAAAAATTGATGAGGTATTGCAAATTTGCAATTTTTGTAAATGTAGCGTTTGGACTATTTGATAGTAGTCCAAAAATCATTTATTTTTATTAGATATTAGTTTGTTTTTGCTTATAACTTCAACTTTCTTTGATGATCACTTTGTCTAACTTACCTTTCGCATTTAGTTATGGTTCAACTTGATGAAGAATTGATGTTATAGTAAGTGTTTTTTATGTGAATGAATTACGAGGGCGGAATACATCTAATTTAATAATCTTTACTAAAGCAATTCTCATCCTTCATATTTTTTCTCTCAAACTTCCCTCCCATTTCCACCTTATTAATTATATTTATTATTATTATTATTATTATTATTATTATTATTATTATTATCATATTATTATATTATTATTATTATTACATTATTATTTATATTTATTATTGCATAGAAACCATAANATTTGCCTTTTAGCAAATGTAAATTGACCTATTTAAAACTCTCTTAATTAATTTAATTCCACTTTAAAATTTTGAAATAAAGGAAAGTTTTAAATTTACCAAATAAACTACTACTACTACTTAAAAGTTAAAACATTCATGGTAAAAAAAATTATGATTGAAAAATGACACAATATTTTTAAAAAATTACAATTCAAAAGCGTCAAATTTAAATATAGATTAACAATTTTTTTCCCATTTAATTTTAAGCACGTATAACGTGCACTTAAAACTAGTATATATATATTTAAGGATTTTTTGCGAGAAGAAACCTTTTATAACCAAAATTTTGCGAAAAAAAACCTTTTAAAGTGATAATTGCAAGATGAAACCAAATTTTGCGAAAGAAAACCTTTTAAAGTGATAATTGCAAGATGAAACCAAAATGAAAATTTTCATTGCGAAAGAAAACCTTATGACGTCATACTACCTTTGACCCTTACTAAAGTGGGTTGACTTACCATTTGACATCCAAAACCCTTATTTGCACTCCTCACTTCATCCCCCACTCTGGTTTCTTCCCAATTGAAAATTCACTCTGTCGATTATCTCTCCTACTCTTCTCAAGCATTCAATTCTCCTATCAAATCAGTAAAAAAAAAAAAAAAAAAAAAAATTGGAATTGCATTACATTAATCCATTGTCAGGTATTGTTCACTTCAATTTACTCGTTGCTAATTAATATCAACAGTAAACACTCTCTTTCTTCACTTCTAACTCACTGTTCATTCAATTTTTGTTGCTCAATTTTGGGGAATGCGAATGG